>VWZZ01003218.1:0-17929 GCA_013399095.1 Psophia crepitans | reverse complement strand
GGCGTGTGCGCGCGTGGGTGCCGTGGTAGCAGTGCGCACGGGTGATGCTGCAGGCCTGGGGAAATGAACCGCTGGCGCAGAAAGCCGTCCTTCCCCCGTGCCCCGCCGGCTGCCTCCTTCCTGTACCTGCAGAAATAACAGCCGTGCGAGGTCGCACGAATGATAACACTTCTGGTTGTATTTACTTCTTCTACTTCTTGTTTATGTTTTCTGGACTTTACAAGGTGGTTTTGTTGGGGTTTTTTTGGTTTTTGTTTTGTTTTGTTGTTGTTTGGTTTTTTTTCCCCCTGGAATGCTTTTTGTTCAGCCAGAAGAACTCAAAGCAGGATGGATGTCCTGAATGACAGAAATGCTGCTTCCTAAGCGGCGGGGGGAAAAGCTTTCCGGGGATTTATTTTAAGTCATAGGGTTAATTTATTGAAATAGGTCTGTATTTGCCAAGAACTGATCTATGTTTTTTCAAGAAAAAATGCATTAAAACCAGCATTAACATACTGCATCTTCATCCATTATTTCAACAGCCAAACTCTTGAAATTTACTGGGAGTAAAAAACAGGCCCAAACAACTCTGGGAAAAACAGTCTGATGGGGGAACTAATTTCTGGGTTGATTTGGATCGTGTTAGCTCCAGTCCTGTCTGGGGGGCTTCATGCAGCCTGGCAGATCTGAAAGAGGTGGGGTCCTCCTAAGGAAGGCGGATTAGCCCTGTTTGTACACAGATTTTAGCACCTCAAAAGGTAGCTTGCTTCATCATGGTTCAGCACTCCCCTGACTGGGGTGGGGTGGCAGCCAGGAACCTCTCTGCAACTGAGGATTAAGTTTAAGACTTCCTGAACTTGTTCTTTTTTTTTGTTTTCCGAGCTTTTACTTCTTTTCTGCAGTTTTGCTTCTGTGGCTTTGCCTGCAAAGAATAGTCGCTTGTTCCTCAGCTTGCTTTGAGAACTGCTGTTCTCCAATGGCACGTGATTATATTGATTTAGGGTTTGATGTTTGTCTTTCCATCCACGTTGGTGGAGCTGTTGGCACAAGCATTGCAGGACCAGCCTCTCACTGTACATGCACACCAGCTACGTTTTTTCCATCCTTCTACTAGAAACTGTTGCTGTGGCTGCTGTGTGGGGACGGGGAGGTTGGCGTGACCTGGACCTAAGCATCTGAGAGTGGTCTTTTTAAATATGCAGTGGATGAAAAAGGTTTAAATCACCTCTCCAAGCTTTGGAAGGACGCTGGTTAATATTCTCTCTGAAAATGGACTAATGGGAGGTTTGCAGGATGCTGTGACCGCTGGCTGCAACTTATTCACTGTTCATTCACTCCTCGAGTGCTGGTCTGTGGGAACGTCAGCTCACAGTTGCTTACTCCGCCAAAAACCAGCTTAGTGCATGAATGCTATGCAAAAATTCTCATTATATATATTTCCTTAAATCCTTTTCCATCAGCCTTGGCCTGCAGTGATACTATAACAGGAGCCACAGCAATCAATTACGGAACTCTGTTTTCTGATCATGACTTCTACTGAGGGATGCAGAACAAAGGAGCTATGTTTATTTAAGTAGCACCAGCAATTTCACATGGATTACAGGAAGTAGGTGTGTGCGGGGAGTTGTTTAGCTTACAACTGTTTGTCTGCCTCCAGCATTCAATAGGCTTACTTTTGTACGGCTAAATTAATTAGTAAAGTAAATATGTATAAGAAAATCTAAGGAATGAGAAGCAGTCAGTTATGTTTTAACAGCAGTATCTCTAAACAGAATGTTGTCAAAGGTTTTCAAGAAACAAATGCAACTACTTAAGGAAAAATAGGATAGTATAACTATGAATGTCTTTTATTTTATATTTTGGCATATCTAGAATTTAAGATGTTTCCTGTATTTCAGTTTACTGAATGATTTCAGTGTAATTTCTATATCACCAGTAGACGTGTGAAAATACTTTACTTTTAGTCCTGTAAAATAAAAAGAACATTTCACAAATGTTACTAAAAATAACAGTAATACTATCTTTTCACCTGTCTTTTAATAGCTTCCTGTAAGTTTTATTATAAACCTGAGGGTCTAATAGAGAAATCCTTTTGTCTGAGATCAGCCTTGCTGTTTAACCCTGCTATTTATGTCATGACAGTGGGTTTTGGGTTTTGTGCAAACAGGTTAGAACTGAAAAGCTTCGATGTTGTTCGACTGCTACAGACCCACACAATTCAGTCGTAAGGGAGCACTGTTTCCTCCATGTGATCTCTAGATCAGATACCATCATACCCATTTCATGTTTTAATATCCAGTCTTCACATAAAAGAATCAAAAGATGAAAAATTCACCATTTCTTTAGGTAGTTTGTCCCAATCATGAACCATCTTTGGTGTCAAAATAACAACAGAAAGTGTCTGTGCACCTTTTAATCTGAAGATATCTAACTGTAGCTCCAAGCCATTGCTTTATATTATCACCTTCCCAGGTAGATTAAAGATATATTTTGCCCAAAAACAAACTTTATTATTCTAATTAAGTGACTTCTCAGTATTTTTTTTCTTCTTTTTTTTTTTTTTTTTGATTAGCTAAACAAAGTGATCTCTTGCAGTGTCTCACTGAAACACATTTTCTCTGGGCTCAGAGAAGTCTAGATTTAATTATTTTTCTTTGCTTTTCACAAATTTTCACCAGTGAGTGCAATACTGGTGCTTAACATTGACACAGGAACACCTTTTCACAATGAATCCAAATTACCAATAGTGTTTCAAGATCTCCTGGTTATCAGTTCTTAAAGTATTTCAAGTATGTTTCATTGACTTTTGATTGACTGTCATCCTACTTTTTAAATTCAAATGTTCCGGGCTACTAAATCTGATGCCTTATGAAAGTCTAGGTCTGTTCTGCCTGCATACTTCTCTTTATCAAGCAAATTTCTAATTTCCTCGGAGCGGATTTGTTTGACGTGATGGTGATAGTCTCTTCAACTGTGGGAAAATTGGTAAGAGAGAGTGACACTAACAGTACACGCGCTTTATTTTTATTCGGTTAATTGAGTAATGACTCATGTAGAAAAAGGAAATGAGAATTTTTAAAGCCAAAAGAATGAGAAAGGAAATTAAAATTATCAACGCAACATTGCCAATATTCATTTACACTTCCCTCGTTAGTCTGAAAAGAGGATATGAAAAATTTTTACCAAAATTCCAGCGTATCCTGGATGACTGTCATGTGTCATACACTCCAAGAGAGGGGTGTTCTGCCCATACAGTAAATGAGTTGGGAGCCTGCTTGGAGGAAACAATTCTGTTGGAGGAGATGCCGACTCATTCAGAGCCAGGGCTGGATAATCTGTGGACCAGGCTGGGAACAGGACCCATGCTGGCGACAGGAAGGCAGCGGGCTGCCCTGAGCAGAGGTGGGATGCTTGCATGGCAGGGGAGGGAGGAGGTGGTGCCTCACCAGGGGAAATGTGGCTCCCACGAGGGACTGAAGCTATGGGAGGTGGGCTTTGCTGCTGGCTCAGCTCTGGAGGCAGCTGAAGCTGTTTCCAGCACAGCCTGGAGAGCCTTGGTTTCATGCTGCCATAATCATCAAGGAGGGAACTCCTTCTCAGTGGGATCTGAAAAATTTCTTTCAAACCCTGTGCCACCACTCCACTGTTTCTCACAGTAGCTCTTTTGGAAGTGCAGAGGTGGAAGATAGCTGAAAGGGCAAAAGCATGAAAATTACTTAATTGAGGAAATACTTAGAGCTTTTGCCGTATGGTCTGCGTTGGAGCTGCCTGTTGCACAACAAAGTTTACATTTGTCAGGTTGAAGTAATGCAGTTGTGACTTAAGCAATTCAGGAGAGTTCAGGTTCACACATATCTAGATTTGTCACTAGGCAATACTCGAGGGAAAGCAAGGAGGAAGTAGTGGTGTAATCCAGTCAGCCAAGGGAATTCAGGAGTTGAGTTATAAAATGTATTTAAAAAAGTGTATATCATAATTTTGTTTTAAATTCAGGAAATAATGGGTATGTTATTTCAGGTCTAAAATATAAAGAAGACAGGTGTAATTTGGGACTAGCATGTAAAGACATGAAAAATGCACCATTTTGATGTGAAAAGAAAAGGAACTGAAAAGGGAAGGAAAGTACGGAAAGATGTTTGGAACTGTGAGGTTAGAAGCCAGGTTATTTCATCTATGCTTTGCTCACGTGAAATGCAATTAAAGTTTTCCCCTTTCCTACACATTGTATTTTTCCTTTATCCCCAAAGGCGAGTACTTATGAGGTGTTGGGGTGGGATATTGACAGCGTGGCCACCATGCTATGTGGTTCTTGATAGAAATAGCAAGTCAATATACAGGCAGGGAGCCATCCTTTCACTTTGTAAGCAGTTTTCTCCCACACTTGCAGAGCAAGGCAGTGCTGCTTGTTGTGCCTGGTACCATTGTTGATAGAGCTGTCACTTAACAGAAATGATCCAAAGTGATCCACCACTTTTGAGTGGTGCAACCTTGTAGCCTACAAAATAACATCAGCCTTTGGCTTTGAAAGAAGAGTCTGGGATTTTGCAGTCCACAGGTAGAGTTAGGTTAGTGTTGGTGGAAGACACCGTGTGTCGCTGGTCTGGGAAAGGTTCTTCTCTGGAAGAGAAGGCTTTCTGGGCTGACCAGAGGAGGGCTGTCCCTGCAGCTTGGTTGTTCATGGTAGAAGGTACAGATGAAATAGGGAAATAAACCGTGGGAATGAGGCAGTAATTCCAAATGGGTAGCAGGTTTAAACAGATATACAAAAAGCTAAACTGCAAACCTTTTGAAAGTTGAGGTTTCTCCTGTTGAGTGTCCAGTGCTGCTGATAAACTCTACTACCAAAGCTTCTCAGAAGCAGTGATGGTACATTTAGTAATGACAATATTGAGGAGAGGTAATATAATGGTTTAGGCTGTGAACCACCTTTACCATATATTCTCTTTACGGTCCATCATTTTAAAATTAAATTCACATCTTAGATTAAGCAATAAATCACAAGGAAAACAAACAAAATGTAGCAGATGGAAAGGAACTGCGTGAGAGGGACCAGACTGGTGTAGGAACAATACTGAAGGAGGTGCAAGGAAAAATCTAAAAAGCCCAATCTCATAAAAATATTTTCAGGGAAGATTTATCTACAGAGAATCAGTGAGGGCTTGCTGTATAGGGGAGGTTATGAAAGCTGGGTGGAAGTGAGGCATGCAGGAGGGAACCTTACAGTGAAAAGGGAGGATGAATGATAATTAAGAGATAATATTGAACTTCTCCAGAGAAATAAATAAAGGATTAATGTGAAGATTCCTCACAGCCCCACCTCATAGCTCAGTTTATTTAAAATTATGTCTGTGAAGCATGCAGTAATGCCATGGCCGCCTAATACGTTTTCTTTAGGCAAACATTCTCAGGTTGGCACTTTAAGCTCCAGGAGTTGAGCACTGAGGAGCACTGAGGTTTACACTGCTGTAAGTAATAGGCCTGTCAAAATCCTGCAGTTCAGTATAAACATTTAAGACTTTTCCTTTCCCTAACTGAAGTGCTGTTTGTAACAAGAAACAGAGATTATTACTTAGTGATGCAAGACTTGGGATGATGGCTTTTACCTGATCTGAAGAGTGCTGGTTTTAACAAAGAAAAGGGAAAAACAGATTAGTAGTAAATTGACAATGGATGAGATCCAAGGTCCAGGAGATGTGTCAGACTTGCTGTAGCTTTGAAAGTAATTAAGCCTCTTCCTTTCAGGTAAGGTATTGTTATATAAAAAGAAGGGGATAGGTACAAATGATAATTGTTGCAGTGTAATCTTCCTGAACAGCTCTGTGGGTGACAAGAGCTCTGGGCAAGAGGCAGAGGTGAGTCCAGAGTAGTCGCTGCTGCACAGGTTTTCCCCCGCTTCTGCTCAGGGTGAGATCCTAAGGCCAGCAGAGCCTTGCAGGGACAGCAGAGCTCGCAGGTGCTGGAAAGGCAGGTCTGTCTTTCCCCACCCCCGCCTTCCTGCTGCCAGATTTGTTCTTTGGGCAGTTGAGTTTGCTAAAGCAGCAGCAAACCATCGGTGCCACCAGCAAAGGGAACTGTTTCCTGTTGATTTCATGCGAGCTGCCTCACCGAGGCTTTGCCTCAGCACAAGCGTGTGTGGCCAGAAACTGGTAAGAAAATGGTAGGATCCCTATTTTCAGTGGTACCTAGCCTCTTGAAGTGGGAGGAAAAAAAGTTAAATGCTATTATATCCTTTAGAGGTTGCTTGTAACACAGAGATCCTTTCACTCAGGGTGAGTGATGACCCTTTCACTCAGGGTGGGTGACGGTGGTCCACGCATCTGAGTCCTGCTGTGTGGTTTCAAATCCAGAAGAAAACGTGAAGATAGTGAAAGGAGGCAGGGTAAATGACTGACTGGAGCTGCCTTCCCATTCAAGCATTATTATGCTTCTAGACTTGTAATTTCAGACATCTCTCAATGTCAAAAAGCCTCTTGTGTTATTTAGGTTTATTATACGTTCAGCTTGAGAGCTGGAAGATTTTTTTTTCTACTCACAGCCGTGTACAAATGTAAGGAAATAGCCAGAAGGTCTCTATAAGACAAGTTAATTCTTTGCTCAGTCTACTGGCTACTCTAAATTAGGAATGCCTGCCCTCAGATTATTTTAAGAAAAAGATATTCATACTCTTCAGAATGACAGTTTCCTTCTCTGTTTTTAGAGGGCACCGCTGTCATTGAGAGTACTGTTCTGCATTTTTTCTGCCACCCTTTGTTTTCCTGTACCTGCCACCTGATGGAACTTATTATACTTTGTGTGTGTGTGTGTGTATCATTACTGCTTTCTTTAGAAGCAAATCCTTGTCATGCCAATGCTACACGGTCTGTGAGAACTTAATAGTAATAGGCAAGAACTAATCTGCATACTCTAATTGAAGTGTACTGGGTTTCTTGCTTAGGTGAAGGAAAGACTTTCTGATTAATTTATAGTCTGCAACTGAAATACAAACCTGTGTGAGGTAATAAATACAGACATGTTCCTTCTAATGCTGCAGTGTATTGCTGAGGGCTAGATTTTACCCAGCCTTTGGTGTGTGACGTGGACAGGGGACAAAGAATTGAAATGTGTGCCGTGCACAGCTGTCTAGGAGCCTGGTAGCACTGCTGTGAAAGGCACTTTGCCCCCAGTTGAATCATCTGGGATGTCTGCTGCCTTTAAAGGGATTAAAAGTAGGTAAGGCCACGGCCCGCTTTCCTTTCACACAATCAGCAGGAGGTGAAACATACTGTGTGTTTTCAGAAGCACTGTAGAGTGATGGGACACTGTCGAGCCATCCTTTCACTAGACAGTGTGATGTGTTTACTGCTCAGGGCCAAGACTGGGACCCACTGCGTGGTCATCTGTCCTCTGGGTTTACACTACAGGAAAAGTTTCTTTTTATTGTGCAGTCTTTGCTTATTTCGAATAGAATGTAACATCACTAAATGGACTGGAAGCCGAAAACAAGCTGTGATTGCTCTTAGCACTGAAAAAGGTTTAAGGTGTTTGCGATAGCTGCAATAGGGGTATGGTTACCTTAGATGAAAAGAACATGCCCAGGCACACAGATGCTTTGTAGTCTTTATTAGACACAGTGTTCAAGTTGAACGTTTTCACCTACCAGATGATATCCAGAGTAACTGTGTTCCTTTAAAGGGACTGCTGCTTTTAAAAGACTTTTTCTTTTTTACTGTGATGGCCTCTAACCCTTAAGGCTCAACTCTGCCACTCTGATTCAAAGCATTACCTAAGTTTGTAAGTGATTCCATGGAAATCAACTGACCTTTGCAGAGAAAGGTACATTTAACAGAGAAAAAGAAAGCTTGATCCAGGCTTTCATCAAATGTAGCTCGTGTGTAACATGGGCTGATCTGGGTTAGTCTTTGCTGCATGTAACTAGCTGCCACTAACATCATTAGGATTTCCAGGCACAGACCAACTGGATTATGAAACCTGGGTTCCAGATACAGAGGGAAGTCCAAGGAAATTAGATGACCCATCTTGCAGACAGAATACAAGTTTAGCATAAAATATTTATTGCTCCAAATTATCATTGTAAGAGTAATAAAATGAAACCATATTTGTAGGCTTCACAGTGATCTATTTTTATGAGCTTAGAGCTGCTGTTTGTATAAATTCAATAGAGAAGCTGTTTGGACTTGTTTCAAATTTCTTTAGCTACAGGGGAAGAACATTTATTCCCTATTCCACTTGTTAGAAAGAATGAAAAGTAAATCTTTTATCTGTTTACTAGAAAACACAGCTTTAATGAAACTCATTACCTTTCTGAATCTGGCTGTTTGAGTTGTATAGAGGTGGAATCAGCTTGCCTAGACGTTGAGGGACAGGACTGACACCAGTTCTCTATGGGTCTTTTAAAAAGGTACAGACGAAAACTGGTTAAATACTGAAATACTTACCCAAATCATATAGTCAGGTCAAAGTATTTCAGCTAAGAATGGGTTTTGCTGGAGACTGAAGGAAATAAATTTATTTGTGAAATCCTACTTAGACCTTTCTGGTTTCTAGGCTTGATTTTCCCCCCAATTACTCAGCATCCTGGGGTTCCTAGATCATCCTGGCTCCCTGATTGCAGAAGTGTCTGTTAGCCAGGAATCCAGCCCTCAGATTTGTTAAATGCTGAACTGTAGTTGGTAGAAACCCCGTTCTGAAATATCAAAATCATCAGAAAAATGGAGCAACCCTTATCTGCTTACCCATGGAGCAGTATGTCATAGGGCTATCCTGACTGAAAGACAGCTGAGTGAAAGAAGTTTAATATCCTTGGACTGGCATCATGTCAGAGTGCCTTTATGGAGTGGGAGAGGAATCCAAACCCACTGCTGTTTCATGCTCGCTCTTAGAGTAACACTTGATTATTCTGGACTAATTCAGGTCTTGATCTGATTCCCATTGGGATCGATTTCAGTGTGGTTTGGGTTGTTACAGGTGGTGGTGCCCTTGGCGTGTAC
Source organism: Psophia crepitans (assembly GCA_013399095.1). Taxonomy (NCBI): domain Eukaryota; kingdom Metazoa; phylum Chordata; class Aves; order Gruiformes; family Psophiidae; genus Psophia; species Psophia crepitans. Next base: position 8,963 of record VWZZ01003218.1, on the reverse strand, counting down.
ATTGGCTGTCATGGTCAACTGCCATGTTCTTCCACTAATTCTTGCATGTTTAGTTGTTTACCTACTGACTGGACTCACTAGTCAGTGCAAATCTCTTGGGAAGAGATTTAAGTCTACCTTAACTTATTTGGCATTTAATCACCAACTTGTTTTCTGTGATTACCTCTCCAGTGAAAGTTTTTCAGGTGCAGTCAGTTCTCAGCAATGGCTTCACATATTGCTAGCCCTTTATTATAGGTTCCTCCTTTCCTATCTTCCTTTATTATAGGAACCATTTATGTCACATTGGTCTGCCATGCTTCTGTCTCAAAATGCTGTTTAGACGTTTTTCAGCAGAAAAGTATTTTATGCTTAAAATATTCATTATTAGGACTGGTAAATCTTTACCCAAAGAGCTAAAACCTACTTCCATTTCTCACTCAGAAAGTCTGAGATTTTCTAAAATAAAAAAGATCTAATTGTTTATTTCTGATTTCTAATAAGAACATATTCTAATATTTACATTTGCTAGGTTGGTGTTTCTGTCCATGTGTACTGGTATGCACTGGAGTACATTTCATTACTAAAATGTGCCTGGCTAATATATCAATATGTAAATAATTTTACATATAAATATTTAGGTTTTATGTAAATATCTGCATAGTGGATAATATGACTAGAAAGACATGGGATTAAATCTCATTTATTTAAGAAGTCATAAAAGAATTCTTCCTGTTTCTGAGCATCAGCTCACACAGCCTTTGTTCTAAATCAAATTAAGAGAAAAGTAAGCAAAACTGAACTGGAGTTAATTAAAGTGTAGTTTTAAGCAGTCTCACTATAAAAAGCTATTAAAAAAATCTTCCATTAATGAGGTGCAGCTTGATTAGAAAGTTACTTTAAACCCCTTGCCTGTTTTCAGTTCTCTGGGAGAACAGCAGAAAGAATTGTTCACTTCCATTGTGTAGAACTCATTAATAAAAGAGTGCTAATGCACACTGGCTACCCCGGTAAGCTGTGTCTTATATAAGTCTGATTCAACTAGACAAATGACCTGTTTTTAAAAGGAGATGGAAACATTTGCAGTAAACCTCTGGGCTGTCAGATGTGCAGAGGGGATATAGCAACTACAGAAGAGATGATTATTCAAATTCTTCAGACACAGAAGGTCAAAAAAGCCTAGTTAAAAGTCAAGAAAAGAAAACCAGCATTTGGGGACAAATCCTTCTCAGTGCATAGGCTAAATACTCCACCTGTCCTCTTGGGATGTCAGTGGTACTCCACCTGTCCTCTTGGGATGTCAGTGGTCTCTGGGCAGCATTGCTCAGTCACTCCTGGAGTGGAGAAGAAGTAATCTGTGATGACTATATACCTACTATGCAGAAAAAGTTGATCTGTTTACTCAGATCTGTACCTTTTCTAGTTCTAGTGGAATTCAGCTCCTTCTGATAGAAATAAGCTCCTTTGTTATGAAATACACACAGGAGAGGAACTGCACCAGAAAAGATTCTGTGTTTTTGTTGAAGGGGTGGAAAGACTCCCAGTACGCTTCTTTCAACACTCTCACTAATCATAGAGGAAGAAACTAATTTTATGCATTAGTGATATCTGTAGACTTGAAAACATGCAAATATCCTGCAAATATCCTCAGTCATTTACTCAAGTAATTGCTTTACAAATTTTTTTTTTTTCAGCTTGGCTAAGGGAACAACAACCTACAGCCCAGTTCTGTTCTCTTTTGCTCACGCAGTTCATTGACTGCAGTAGAATTATTTCTAACTTGCTCTACCAAGACGAGATTTTCAAGTGCAGAGTTAAGAAACATAATTTTATTACTAATTTGTTACGGAATCACAGAATGCTTGAGGTTCAAAGGGATGTCTGGAGGACATCTGGTTCACCTCCCCTGCTCAAGCAGTCCCACCTACAGCTGGTTGCCCAGGACCATGTCCAGGTGGCTTTTAAATATCACCAAGGATGGACACTCCACAACCTTTCTTGGCAACGTGTGCCAGTGCTCAGTCACCCTCACAGTAAAAAAGTGTTTCCTGATGTTCAGAGGGAACCTTCTGTGTTTCAGTTTGTGCCCCCTGCCTCTGGTCCTGTCACTGGGCACCACAGAAAAAAGCCTGGTTCTGTCCTCTATGCACCCTCCCTTCAGGTATTTATATACCTTGGTAAGATCCCTCTGAGTCTTCTCTCCTCCAGGCAGAACAGTCCCAGCTCTCTCAACCTTTCCTCATAGAAGAGGTGCTCCAGTCCCTTCATCATCTTCGTGGCCTTCCTCTGGAGTCTCTCCAGCCTGTCCATGTCTCCATGTCTCTCTTACTGGGAAGCCCAGAACTGGACACAGCACTGCAGGTGTGGCCTTACCAGTGCTGAGTAGATGGGAAAGATCACCTCCCTTGACCTGATGGCAATGCTGTTACCTGCTGGCACTCCATAATGGGTACCTTATAAGCACTTCCTTGCTTACTCATGGGAAGATGCATAGAAGAATGCTGGTTTCAGTCTTTTTGTGCTCCAGTTATGTTCTGCATCTACTGTGTCCCTCATGCTGATCTGTTCCTTGCATTTCTCATCTTTAAACAATGCTGAAGATAGCAGAGTTTCAGGTTTTGTTGAGTCATCTCACATCTAAAGAAAAGCAGAGGAAGCATTTTCTTATACCTTTCTAAAGAAAGGGGAAATAACCAAGTAGAATATTGCAATCTATTTCTTCTACAAATACCTGTCAATGCTCCCATTTTCCACGTTACGCTCATATCATAGAGGAGAGTCCTAATATGTGATCTTCACATTTATGTGGTTCTCCTCCAACTCCAGGCTTATATATACTCATACACTTATGCAAGTTCATGACTATATGAAATAAAACAATTTCATATACCTCCTTGGTTAGCTACTTGGGATGCGGGAAGCCAGCAGTCCATAGGTTCTCTGCTAAGGTCAAGGGGCTTATCCAGTGGTGGGAGAGATTTGTGTGGTAAAACCCCTGTGTTTGTCATTCCACTCCCTGGAATCATTCTAGAACAGCTGGGAAAGAGGGACCTTACAGATTGGCTGATACAAGTCTCACATAAACTTAAGTATTTAAATGTCGAGTACCTAGTATAAGCCAGTAACAGTCAATGCAAAAATAGACACTCCTGGAGGAGAGGTCCCTTCTTTCTGCACCATAGGCATCCACTGTAGAGAGGAATTGCCCTTTGACTGTAGAAGAAACCTATAGAAGGAGTCTACTGTACTGTCTTACCCTGCCTAACCTTCAGGAATTATGCTTAGATAAACTGGATCCTGACAGAAGACATTACTCCACCCACTTGTGGCTGTAGGCACACCACCCAAAAGAATTCAAAATGGAGTTTGCCTGTACCCAAAGTACAGGCTGCCTGTACCGCTGCCTTCTCCGCTGCCTGTGACATGCAGGCAGTACAGCTTTGGGTGTGCAGTGCAATAGGAGTAGGTCAGCTCTTAAGCTTTCCTCTACTGGGCAAGTTTAGCTGATTGCGTACAAGAGGATGGAGAGTGCCCAAAGCAGAGTAAAATGAATCTGGATCATAATTCAATGATCTGATTTGTTATGTGTACCTTCTTAGTTACACATCAAGGAATCACGATGTCTAGCCAACACGGAAATTTGTATTTCTGAACTGATGCGATTCATCAGTGAAGAAATATAGGTCCTTCTTTTTCAGCTGACTGAGTTTGACTTGGAGCTCTCCGGCCCTATTTCCCCATTTGTCAGTTCCTGCATATTGCCTTGAATACCAGTGGAAAAGCTTGCTGCAATTTCTGCTACTAGCTGGATGAATGTGTGCTACTGTTGTGTGAATATGAATTTGACCCAAAGGCATGTGTCATTCCTTGTGGCTTTTTAGGAATGCAGCATAAAAATGCAGGTATGTGAAGAGTTGCAGTAGACAGTGCAATTTACTGAGGGGAGATGCCACAAGATGTTCTGAAATCCTCCTAGCCTAGTTTAATCTTTCTGCCCTGTCTGTGCCCAGTGCTGTTGCTGATATACAGGGAGGAGACAGGCCCCATCTGCTCAGGTGTTGCAGATATGTTTTTTCCTCCTTAACATTCCCCAGATTAACAGACAGATTTGGGCAAAAATAATTAGTGCATGTGCTTTTTACACATAGAGAACTGTCTCTGGAAGGATTTACAAAGGCTTGGTCAGGGCTAGGAAGGACTGTCAGATGGATTATGGAGTGGGGCACCACAGGCTATATGTCCCAGTCCAAACAGTTCGTTCCTTCCTCCCCTCTTCTATGCACCCTCTCTCTCCAGAAACCTCTCACCCTTCCCTGTATAACCAGTCCTTTCCACTATATAACCGGCTGTGTATCCATAGCATGACCAGAATGTTATGACACATGCTTGACAAGGCATGTCTTCTACATGTACATGCAAGTAAGTTTAGGTGACCTGAGGCTCTCTGCATGCCCCGTTATATGAATAGGGACAAGTCTGTCTCATGATAGTGGAATACATGCTTTTGGGGAAAGTACAAGTACATAGAAGTAGACACCATTCATGTGACTTCACAAATACTGCACATAGATGTGGATGATGGCAGGCATCTGCAGTTTGATTACAGAATGGGTGGATATTTACTTACATGACAGGGATGAACCATAGTGTACAGGAGTCACATACCTTCATGAAAAGTTGGACTTCCCTATTCTAGGTCACTCATGACATCTAATCTTCACATCACAGGCATTTGTGTAATAACAATCCTTTTCCTGAAGTGTTGTCTGAGACTAAAAATAGAATTGGCGAGGAAGAAGTGTTGTGATTTAAGACCAGACTGGCAGTGCATCGACTACATGGATTGGATGACAAAACACTTTAATCATAAATGTAAGCAATTTTACAAGTTGTATGACCTTCCTGCCCCATGGGAGAGACAATGCGATCTAGAAGAAGTCAGGAGGGAGTCAATGTGGCAGTTCCAGCTCTGTGGTACATAGTCATGGGGCACGACTGTGAGGTTCCTTTCCATTCTCAAGTGACTCTGGACACCAATAGTTATAGCATTGGGTAGAAAATTTTTGATTCTTTGTTGGCTTTTTCAAATTCCCTCAACACCCAACAACTGGCTGGCCCTGATGCTCACAATCATCCCACTCAAAGGTTTTTCACAAAGACACTCTCCAGTGCTTGACAGGTTGTTTATGCTCAATGTACTCATCTATTTTTAGAACTAAGTTACTCCCCTATCCTGTAGGGTTAACTGAAGTTCGTATGCTAACAGCTCTTGCCAACTAGACAAGACCAGCCATGCCAAAAGGGACTTGGGGGTCCTGGTTGACAGCAAGCTGAACATGAGCCAACAGTGTGCCCAGGCTGCCAGGAAGGCCAACTGTATCCTGGAGTACATCAAGCACAGCGTTGCCAGCAGGTCTGGGGAGGTGATTGTCCCATTTACAGTGCACTGGTATGGCCTCACCTTGAGTACTGGGTACGGTTTTGGGCACCACAGTACAAAAAGGACTATTGAAGAGTGTACAAAGGAGGGCAACCAAGATGGTGAAGGATCTAGAGGGGAAGACATGGGAGGAGAGGCTGAAGTCCCTTGGGTTGTTCAGCGTGGAGAAGAGGAGACTTCATTGCGGCCTACAGCTTCCTCACGAGGGGAAGCGAATGAGCAGGCACTGATCTCCTACCTCTTGTGACCAGCGATAGAACCTGAGGGAACAGCACAAAGCTGTGACAAGGGAGGGCTAGGTTGGAGATCAGGAAAAGGTTCTTCACCGAGAGGGTGATCGGGCACTGGAACAGGCTCCCCAGGGAAGTGGTCACAGCACTGAGCTTGGCTGAGTTCAAGAAGCGTCTGGACAATGCTCTCAGTCATCTGCTCTAACTTGGTTGGTCCTCTGTGGAGCCAGGAGTTGGACTCGATGATCCTTAAGGATCCCTTCCAACTCTGAATATTCTATGATTCTATGAACTTAGTCCACCCTATATCAACTGCCACAAGGAGCAACTTTTTAGGCTTGACTTATTTTATGCTGAAGTTGGTGAGAGCTGTTCCATTGTCCAATCCAAAGAATCAGTGCCAAAATCTAACATCCTTTAATACTTGCACTAAAATTCCACCAGACCACAGCAAATCCAAGTGCTATGTCAGCAAGTACATTTCCCATTTTATTAATTCACTAATATATGTGCATATACATGCACCACACATATTTGTATAGCTGTAAAGAAATACAGCTGGACAACTTGATTCAATTTGCTCACTGATTTTATTTTCCTTGGACTTCAATGGCATTTAGTTGTCTCTCTGCTGATCAGCATGATGTTTAGCTCCATGCAGTATTATATTTTATCTTGGCTCCAAATATGTTCTCAAATTAGAATTATGATACAGACGGATTCTTGTCTCAGAGCCATATGATTGATTCCATCTCTGATATTCTGCTCCATCAACATGCAAGGAATTAGTCCTGACATCAAAGGGCAATCTGTTTACATTGGGAGTGCAAAATATCAGTGCTAAGCAGAGCAAAACAGATTAAAAAAGATAATGGCACTGCCATTGCTTTTTGAAAGAAAAGACAACAAAACACAGAACTTATTAGGAAAGCCATACACTCCCTTCTCTAAAGCAATTACCTTAAATGCTGAGAACATAAGAACATCTGTAATGAGTCAAACTAAAGGGCTGTTCAGACTGCTATGTGTGTATGCTAGTGGTCAATTTAGGATGCTAGAGATATGTATGGGGCAAGCAGATGGTGATATACTTCCCCTCTTGTAGCCTTTCCAAAACAAAAATCCTAGAGGATTTCCAGAAAGTGGACCAGCAGTAATCACGGTATATTTCGATGGGTTGTAATTTCAGTAAGGGCAAGTGTAGGGTCTTGCATTTAGGAAAGAAGAATCCCATGTGCCGGTATAGGTTGGGGACTGACCTGCTGGAGAGCAGTGTAGGGGAAAGGGACCTGGGAGTCTTGGTGGACGGAGGGGTGACCATGAGCCAGCAGTGTGCCCTGGTGGCCAGGAAGGCCAATGGCATCCTGGGGTGCATTAGAAGGGCTGTGGTCAGTAGGTCGAGGGAGGTGCTCCTCCCCCTCTATTCTGCATTGGTGAGGCCGCATCTGGAGTATTGCGTCCAGTTCTGGGCCCCTCAGCTCAAGGAGGACAGGGAACTGCTAGAGAGAGTCCAGCACAGAGCCACTAAGATGATCAAGGGAGTAGAACATCTCCCTTATGAGGAAAGGCTGAGGGAGCTGGGTCTCTTTAGCTTGGAGAAGAGGAGGCTGAGGCGTGACCGCATCAATGTTTATAAATATGTTAAGGGTGAGTGTCAGGAAGATGGAGCCAGGCTCTTCTCGGTGTCATTAAGCGATAGGACAAGGGGCAACGGGTCCAAGCTGGAGCATAGGAGGTTCCGGGTTAATGTAAGGAAAAACTTTTTCACCGTGAGGGTGACAGAGCACTGGAACAGGCTGCCCAGAGAGGTTGTGGAGTCTCCTTCTCGGGAGACATTCAAAACCCGACTGGATGTGTTCCTGAGTGATGTGTTCTAGGTGGCCCTGCCTTGGCGGGGCGGGTTGGACTAGATGATCTTTTGAGGTCCCTTCCAACCTCTACGATTCTGTGATTCTGTGATTCTCAGCCACTCAGATTTTAAAAGATAGTAACAGTACCACATAACAGAATCATTAACATAAAACATTACCAAAAATTGCACTACAGCCTGTAAATTAATACAGAGTTAGGAGATATTTTTTCAAATAAAACAAATTCTGTCACAAAGAATTTTTATTTTTCCATTTTGTGTTGAAATACAAATTGTTTTGTATTTATTTTGATTCAGAAGATTGTCTTTTGTAGATGTCCATGTAAAGGATGAAAGTAAATAACTAGACTTAATTCTGACCTGGAGACTTCAAGTTAAAAAGTTTGGGGTAGTGTGGGGTTTTTTTTTTTTTTTTTTTTTTTTTTTAACTTTTGCATCAGGAAAGATTTTATTAGATGACCTAAAGTTACTTACTCTTTTGCAATGCTATCTTTATATAGCTTATATTGGTTTCTTTTGAATGATGTGAAACAATAATAACAGCATCCCTTGAAAAAAACCCTAAGACTAAAATGGTAAAGGTGAGCTGGTCTGGCAGAGAAAGAACACAGCAATAGGCTGGGCAATGCATAATTACTCTGGGTAATGTATAGACCCCTCTCCTGCCCATCACTTATTTTGCACTGAAGATCTTTCTTTTCTGTTTGCATTCCACACAAATAATGAAGTATCTGGTTTAGCAAGCTCTTGTTACTGAATTGTTAAAGAAAATTGAATTTCTGATCTATAAAATGTTGTAAAGGGAAAAAATTCTAGTAGAATTCCAGTAGAAGCAGCTAAAGTAGCTTGACAAACTGTTTCTTTGCATATACTGGCTCCAACTTCCCAGAGAAGCAGACTGTCCTACAGGTTTGGGGACAGAGAGATTCAGGAGCAGGTGTGTAGATTAAAAAGTAGTAATAATAATAAAAAAAATTTAAAAGAGATCACATTTAAATAGATAAAGAAAAATTGAAATCATAACATATTTTGTTGGACTTGTATTGGTTGCAGATAATTTCTGCCAGCACGGATTTCCTCTGAAAGAGGATTCAGCTTATGTCTTTGATTTGGAATGAGGATCTGTAAGGTTTTGCACAAAGAAAGCCTGCAGTTCTTCCCCTGTACACCACCACTGGATATACACTGCTGGTGTAAGAAATGGAAGGATGTGCCACACAGCTGGAATGAGGCCAGCAGCTCCCAGAACTATGGCCTGTACTGCACTCACAGACAGAGGGTTGGTTAAAAGAAACTGATTTATTGTCATCTTTGCTTTCCGTAAAGGTCCCAGAAGGGATCAACTCTTTCCAGCAGGATGGGTGGTCCCATCCTGCTACAGCTGGTAACAGAAGCCTCAGTTTCAACAGTCTGCAATGGCCCTGCTGCAACACAGTAGGGAGCG
>VWZZ01003213.1:47482-59644 GCA_013399095.1 Psophia crepitans | reverse complement strand
CTTCCTCTCCCTCTCCCTCTCCCACCGCCTTTTTTCAGGACAAGTATCACATGTTTGTACAGATCAACACTCTAGTTCAAGACTCTATCAACTTTCTGAGAAAGGATTGCTTAGGATGCTTACCCAGATATAGATCTGGTTGGATTGCTATGAGATTTATTCAATGCCCAGCATTACAAAAACTGCATATTTTTGTCATGAATTAGTGATGTCTCCTGTGATTTTTTTTTTCTGTTACCAACCAGACAGAAGGCTGCTTAACATTTCTGAGTCCTTGAGCAATCTTATGCAGGAATTAATATTAAAAGGACAAGAGGGAATGGCCTCAAGTTGCATCAGGGCAGGTTTAGGTTGGATATTAGGAAAAACTTCTTCACAGAAAGAGTAGTGAGGCATTGGAATGAGCTGCCTAGAGAGGTGGTTGAGTCACCATCCCTGGAGACATTCAAAAAACATGTAGACGTGGCACTCCAGGACATGGTCTAGTAGGCATAGTGGTGTTAGGCTGATGGTTGGACTTGATGATCTCAGAGGTCCTTTCCAACCCTAGTGATTCTATGATTCTATGAAAAGAAGACAAAGGAGACATTCTTTTTTTTCCTTTTTGCACTTCTAAATACTTTATGATGGTTATATTCAGGTTTCAGTGCTCCCTAACTTGGATATATTAATTAACATAGAAGCCATCCCTACCAAGTTTGCATCAAATGGTGACCAACATTCATGTTACTAGCTCAGGTACTTTGCTACTGCTTCAAGGCTTGTCCTTGATATAAAGTTGATTTAAATTTTAAAACTTAAATCACTTTCTCCATAATGTTGAAAATATGACTTCTGTATACTTCTTACTCTGTATTTAGTATACTTCTTTTATATACCTAGTGACTTAATACGACCTCTGTATACTAACCAGCTCCTCTTGACTTCCATTGACACACAAACTCCCTATATTCAGCTACAATTGTATTATAACACAAAAATCATAGGCGAAGACTAGAATGGCTGTAATTCATTAGCTGACAACATGACAGTTTTATGGTACAGATGCAGCCCAGCAGTCAAGTATTACCATTCTGCCTACTGGCAACACATAAGGAGAAACCGCATGGGGAACTCCGTCCTGCTACTTATTTTCTACACTGAAAATATGCAAAAAGAGTCATATTTATAGACTTTATTTCATGACATGACAGTTCCTAGTTCAGTATAAAGGGATATATCCCCCTCAGGAAATATTTCTTTTTCTCTCTCAAACACTATTTCATGCTTGAAGGATCCTTGCAAACTCTTAGTCCATTTATGTGCAGATTTCCACTGTCCTGTTTGTCACCGACCTGACCTCTGTTGCAACTGCTGGAACAATTATTACCAACAAGAGCCAAAGAAGAATAAAACTGCGTGGCACACACAATCACATTTGTTACATGACCAGTTCAGGAAACTTGACAAGGTTGGCAGCCTAACAATATGAAGTACTGGTGATTTTTTTCAAGGTCCTCTTCAATTATATAGCTTATCTGACTCCTTATTCCACTCCATTTCAAGAATTTAAACACTGTCCAATGGAAAGAAAGCAGGACGGCAATCAGAAATGCGTGAAGTTTAAAGCTGGCAAGTATTGACCTTTTATACAATACGGGTTGACACTGTTCTGCATCTCTGCTTAGAAAACGAGTCTAATAGAATTTTATTACTATCGATCAATAGCTGTGTTATGACTCAACCAATTTATGCTAAGACAAAAAAATAACAATTGTGGTATGTGTCTATTTAACTCTGTATCTGATCTCTGACACTGGTCACTGTGGATGCTGTAGGAATAAGTATTAGAATAAAGGATGAGTAGTTACATTGTCACAGCCATGAGAAATTTCCAACTTAAGGATTTCCCCTTCTAGACCTTTCATCCACTTCTGTATGCTCAACAGTCCTTGTTAAACTCTTCTATAAATCAGACTACTTGCCTTTTGAATATACTTCTATTTCAGATAGTTGTAACAGATTGTGACAATAAATTCTATAATCTCAATATCCACTGAAGATATTTTCTTAATCATGTGTTTGTTTTGAAACTTCTAAGAATTTAATTTAATGCTCCTACTGTCTCTAGCATGTTAAGAAGTATCTTCCATTTAGTTTCTCCGTATTGTGCATGACTTAATATGACCTCTGTTATATACATCCCCTTTTCACTCCCTCTTTTCTAAAGTAAAGAATCCTAAATACTAATTTAAAACAATTATCTGTCCATTTTCCTCACTGGACTCCTTCCTACTTCCTCTGGGCTGGAGCAGAGGGGATGTGTGTGTTGGGGAGGGTACAGCATGAACAAGCACAGCAGATTTTTACTTTGTATTCAAAGTTGTGCATACCACACAATTTTTTGGTCGCTGTTATTTAGATCTCCATTTATGCACCAAAAATATCTACGCTCCATTTGCTTCAGACCATTGCTGGACATAGAGCTGTTATTCAAACAGAACTATTCAAAATTACTCCTAAATCTCTTAGCAATAGCATCTAATTCAGCTAATCCTTTACATGCATTTACTTTGTGCTGGTTGTCCTTATATATGTAACTTTGTTTATCAACACTGGATTTCCATTGATATTTTATTGCCAGCTAACTTGGTATCATGAGGTGCTCCCGAACCTCATTGCAGTCAGTTGAAATTAAATTAAACTGATTTAAAAAAACCCCAAACAAAACAGCAAACTGTCACGTTGTGTGCATACAGCTCTTTGACGGATGCCAACAGTAACCTCTCCGAATCATGGAAACTTACCATTTTTCCTAAGGTTTGTTTCCTACCTGTTAGTCTATTATTAGTCAACAACAAAATCTTTCCCTTCTTCCCATGTGTGCTGGTTTTGGCTGGGATACTTAATTTCCTTCATGGTAGCTAGTAGGGGGCTATGGTTTGGATTTGAAGGATTTCATAATGAACTGTCAATATCCAAATTCAATATAGCAAGTGATCTCTCTCAACTCCATAACCTGTTTTCATATGTTTTTATAAGCTCATTCAAAGAACTTTCATTGATCTGCAAGTCCATATACTTCCTCCAAAACCCCGTCTTTGCTGCTCTACTATCTGCTTTCTGTTCACATATCCAGTTCTCTTTATTACAGTTTGCCACAGATTCCCCAATACAGAAGCCAGCCTTGTTGACCTGTAGTTTCTCCAATTCTTCCCAAGGCCTCCTTCCCTTAGTCATGCCATTGTTGTGGCTTAATCCATTATACAGCCAAAACAACACAACCATTCGCTTACTCCCCCAACTCACTCCCCACAGTGGGATGCAGGAGAGAATCGAAAAAGAGCTAAACTTGTGGGTTAAGATAAAAATGGTTAGAACAGAACAGAAAAGGAAGATGATGATGATGATGATGATGATGATGATAATAAAGTATACAAAAGGTGATGTACAGCATGATTGCCTCACCATTCAGTGACTGATGCCCGGCTAGTTCCTGAGCTGTGGCCCTCACCAGCACACTCTCCTCAGTTGATATAGGGAGCATGACATCATATGGTATGGAATAACCTTTTGGCCAGTTCGGGTCAGCTGTCCTGGCTGTGCCCTCTCCCAGCTTCTTGCACACCTCCCATGGAAGACTCATGCCTCCTTGTTGGCAAGGCATGGGAAGCTGAAAAGCCCTTGGCTTAATTGTAAACACGGCTTAGCAACAACTAAAACATCACTGTGTCATCACATTATTTTAATCCTAAAACCAAAACACAGCACTATACAAGCTAGTAGGAAGAAAATTAACTCTATCCCAACCAAAGCCAGAACAGTTATACAACACAATTAGCATTTTAGCTTTTTCTTATAGCTATTCCTTCAGAAGCACTTGGTTAGTATCAACTAATCTAGGCAATCTATTACTAAAACTTTATTTATTTTTCTTCTTAAAATTTTCAGTGGCTTTTCAATTTGAGAACTTTTCCAACTCGCACCCCATTTGGAAAAGGTCTACTATGGCAATCTCCTTAACCACTTGTGTAGACAACACTGAGGAAAAATAATCATTTAGTTTTCCTGATAGGGCCTTTTCTCTAGTAGTACCTTTATAACTTGGACCAGCTATCAGTCTTGGCTTGGCAGACTTTCTGCTTCTGAGTGCTTGAAAAAGTTTTTCTTATATTTTTAGTCCCTTAACAACTTGTATTCCGAACTATTTTTATTACACTTTTAAAATTTTAAATTGCTGTACACTAACCATGAAAGGGATGACTTGCACTATTTTGACATTCACGCAGAGGAAAATGGATAATAGGATTTGTGTGGAAATGTGAAAAGGATGGCCACAAAGATAAGGAAGCGGGTTGGATTTCAGGAGACGAGGCTGAAGGATTGGATTTTGAACACCATAGCCTGTAATCTCACGCAAAAGTGGTTGTGTATCTGAGAAATCTTAATAGCCCCTCAGTAATGAATCTCTCCTATCACTGCAATAGTGAAAGAGGGTAGGAACAGAAAACATCCCACTTAAAATTACAATCCTGATAGACCTCACATGTCTTTATAGTTTCTAGTCCACTTTGGTAGAAGTTGTCAGAGAATCAGGGATGGTAGAGTCTAAAACTGTGGAAACCTTTGTAATAAAGATTGCTGTTCATCTAGGGGTCTACTCTTGTTCAAAGAGAATTTGCATTTACTTGCCTTTAAAACTAAAAGGCCAAATACCCACTTCATAATCAAGCTATCCATAAACCTCCCTTTCTCCACCCAGATCTAATGAATCAGGGTAGAATTTATTTACCCTACTACCAAGAAAAAGCAGAAAGCCTGGGACACCCACAATAAAGCTTTCCACTAAAGTGTGCAGCTGGGCCCATCTCTTGTTTGATATACATATTAGCTGGCAGTCCTGGAAGAGGTCAGCATTCCGAGCACAAAACCCAGAAACCTCCTCTGATGCGTTCATTAATCATGCCTGTTGGTTAAAATGTCTAAACATTTTTTTAATGTGATTGAGTACAATGACATTTTAGATGCCGTGTTCCAACACTCTGCTAATGCATTCTTAGACATGCATTTTATCATGAGTGAATCTGAGCCATATGAACAAGATTTTTTAATAGACCTAAAAAATTACAATGCAGCAAGTCTGTTCTCCCTGCACTTTGTATGTATCACACATAAGAAGTTCAGGTATAAGTGCTGCTGTAACAACCCCTTGAATCTGACACCTGATTTTTTATTATGTTTAATGCATGTTGAACATAAGAAAGGGGGGGTTTGGTTAAGAAACACAATGAGCTAGTAGAATAGAATAGAATAGAATAGAATAGAATAGAATAGAATAGAATAGAATAGAATCATTAAGGTTGGAAGAGACCTCAAGGATCATCCAGTACAACTGTCCCCCCGCCCCACCTATTGAAGGTGAGCAATATTCAGGAAGCACAAAAGTGAACAAGAACTGCTGGTGTTTAAGAGCTCATTCTGTTATCAACAAGAAGGCTTTAATTTAACCATCCCTTCATTTGTCTCATGTAACCATGTAACCATGTGCCAGAACTCAGTTTAACCTAACGACAGGTAAAAAGCCTGTCTGCACTAGGGCAACCAGGAAAGTATTACCAGAAACATTTGGGATGATTTGTGAGCTATTATTTATACAAGAAGCTAGGTAATTTTTGCTGGTCACTGTGCACCACTGAAAAGAACCTCTTCTTCTACCCTCCCTTCAGGTATTTCTATACATTGATAAGATTCCCTGAGACTTCTCTTCTGAAGGTTGAACAGCCCCCAGATCTCTCAGCCTTTCCAGTCTTCCACCATCATCTCTACCTTTAATTTTACCTAAACACAAGAAGCAATGACGACTTTACACTTCTGTCAAATTCTGTAATGTGTAAGGTGCAGCTGGATAACACCCTGTTAGACTAACCTTTTCTTTCTTTAACCAAATGGTCATGATAATTTGGCTTTAGCAATCATCAGGGCCCTGAGGGGCCTGACCAGACCCACATGGTGTCCTCCCAATCCCTACCCACAGGTCCAGAGGGGTCTCACTTAAGCTCAGACTTACCCAAAGCTCAGGGTGCCCAAGGCTGGTCTGAGGAATACTGTAGACAGGCTGGTGCCTCCCCCTGTCTCTGGCCCTTTCCCCCCACATCGTAGCCTTTCCTCCAAGCCTGACTCTGATCCCCATCTTTTGCTGCTGACTGGAGCTCCCGATCAGTCCCTGAACCTGGTTCACTGTTTGGTGTGTCTGGGTCTGTCCTTGGAGTCTGACAGCAGCACCCAGGTCCGACTGCTGCGTTCAGGCGTGGCGAGGTGCTCTCTCACGGGTGGGAGCATGGCCAGCCCTTCTCAGCTGCTTTTGGAGAGCAGCCCCCCTCCTGCTCCTGCTTTTAACTTTACTTCTATTATTTCCTTCGTGAGATCTAATAGTTTGTAGTTACTGCTGCCACTGTAGATTAGTTACCTATGGCCCATGTGGCCCTTTGAACAATTCAATGCATTTAAACAGGGTCTATCAGACACATTCCCCACAGAAAACTGGGGCACCAACTGAACAGTTATTTTCATACTTGCAAACAGTCTTTCGTTAAAAGTCACTGATGTTAGTTTGCTGTCATCCCAAACACTTTGATCTAGAAGGCTTGGAGGGGATTAAAAAAAAAGAAAGAGAAGAAACAATCCCGAACCCTATATAGAAATGTCACCCCAGTACTTCTTGAAGTTGATTTTTAGGTGTGATTTGCCTGCTTTACAAAGCCATTTTCATTCAATGCACAGTGTCCAGAATACAAGAGTTTATCACTCCCAGTCATGAGAGCTAAGGGACGTGTAAGTGGATATGAAGTTGATTCAGGGAAGTTTGATGTATTTAGGAGAATACTTGTGAATTGTGAGCAGGATGCAGTATAAGTACTTTAGGGTATTTGCAAGAGGAAACACTTAACATTTCTTTTTCAGATGAGTTTTTGGTTTTTTTTTCCTTCACATAAATGAAAAAATCTTAGAGATACTTCTGATCAGGTTCAAGTTAGCAAGAATGAAAATTTGTTTGTAATTACAGACCTTCTGTTACTTATTTCTGCACAAAAGATACCTCCTCTTTGGTGAACTTCTTGTCTTTAGCTGTTTTACAAAAATGTGATCAAGACATGCTGCAAGTGCTAAAACATCTATCTTCCAGACCTAACACAAAGAATATGCACACAACATCAAAATGACTTATACTAGATTCATATATATAAAGATTCTTAGAAATCTGACATCTCCTTAAAACTTGAAGCCTTTCAACAGCTCATAACCTCCCAGTCCTCTAGTTGAATTTAGAGAAGGCACAACTGAGATTAAGCAAAGCCCAAGTCAGAACCAAGTGGAAGTTAATGTGTGTGTTCAGAAAAAAGGTTTCACGAGATATAGAGACTTTGACTGACTTTGAGGAACAACATATAAATACCTAGATGATACATACCATTTACTTTTTTCTTTGATGATTTTACCAAGTCATGCTATCATTTATGTCCTCCTGAGACATATCTTATCATGGCTAAATATGGCGATTGGGGAATTAGTAACAAGGTGAATAGTAGGAGGTAGAAGCAACTGATGATGACAGTTCAATGACGGGCACACCTTGTGCCAGGCACTGTGCATTCATGTAACTGGTCTGAAGCTTCAAGTCCCCTTGGAAGCAAAGACATCATTTGAAGAATGACAGGTGATGACTGTCACTTGAAGGAGTGGATAATAGTTCTTGAAAATGAAAATAACAAATCTAAACAACATTTGATACTTCACTGGAAATTTAAATTCATTTTTGAAGACAAATATGCCTGTCAGTTCAACAGTTTCTTCTCTTTCTCCTTGTTTTAAACTTTGATTTCCAGCTCAGATTTACTAGACACATTTAAAATTTATTCCTGTGATGCTATTTTTACAAGTTCCTTTATAGACTGGAGCTGCAATTTTAATAGGCTCTAAAAATGAATCATTTTATTTTTGGTACACAGAACACTGTGTACTAAATGCAATGCAATAGAAGTTGCACAAAATACATGAACTTTAATACTTTCACTCTACATTGAAGAATAGAAGCTTGTAGTTCACTCTTTTCTTCAAAAACTGGGATGTAAAACTATTCTTTAAATAAATGTTTGATTATTTTCCCCTCTTGTCCTCCACATAATGGAAATGAAATTGGAGAAGTTGTTTGTGAAAACAATAACATTTATCACACTATGGATATTTTGAATTAAAACCCTTATGGATAAAGTGCAGGTTTCACCTAGAATGAAACAGAAGTCTACAGAGTAGTATTAGAGAGATGACAGTAATAACAGAAGTAATAGAAAACTCCAAATAATAGAACTATTCTTTTTAGAAAAGCATAGAATAAATAATAGAAATATTATTATTTTTTAAAACATGGTCAGTTGGCACAGGAATGCTTCTGCTTTTGGAATAATTTAATTTGGACAAATTCTTAGCAAATCCACTATTTCTGAAGAGGCAATTAAAAGTGTCATAATTAAGTTATTCTGTATGTATTATTAATGCAAATAATAATAATTCATTATAACATAACAATGTAATCATAATGAGATTAAATTAGTATTACAGTCATTCCTTAATTTTTGGGGTAGCTTACTTGGGCTGATGATTAATTGTGTCATTAATATGAAGTATTCTGGAGTAGACGCCATGCACAGCTAGAGTTGTTAGCCCAGAGCATTATAAGCGTGGTTGTTCTGCTTCAGGTTAAGGAAGCAGATTTCTTTTAGCTTGGAATGGAGCTAATAAAACCCTGCAAATGCAAACTGGCCTCATACAAAGCTTTACTGTGCATTTTTCACTGTATTCCCTAGAGGCTGAAGTTCTAGCAGGTTTCATGGCCAATGCAGTTGTCATGCATTATTAGCTCCTGTTTGGAACTGCCACAGAAAGTCCATTCTAGAAGCAGATCACCGGGTGCAAAGATGTTCATGCAGATCTGGTGAAGGCTTAGGCGTGCTATCTCAACATTTAACATGCCCATTTTTAGGCTGTCCTTGAACACACAAGCACTTTCTTCTCTCTCCCCTTCACACCATCCTAGGTAAAAATGGCAATAGAAATATACTTCCAAGTCTTATATTTTGTGTTGCATCTTGAACTGATGCTTACTAGACTTTCTTTGAGGAAGTGAAGCAAAGGTGATTTTCCCAATTTAGATCTGGTCATTAGTCCACCAAGCTATTTTGGACATTAGCATTTTTAAGCCTTTTTTTTTTTTTTTTTTTTAAGACTGTCATTCACAAAGTTTAGAGTTACTAGATATAGGAGGTATCACTAAACTACTGGGATTGATATCAGATTAAAATATTGTAGATTCACAAACATATTTTAGTTCTCTAGTTTTGATCTACTTCAAATAATTTTAATAGTGAGCCTCCAATACTTTTCTCTGAAATTAAAACTATAGATTAATGGCCCTACATCTAATATAATGCTTTTAAACACACAAAGAAGATGAACAAGCATCCAAGAGAGACATTAGATTGCTTCTACATTCTAGAGACTGTAGTGCAGATAATAAAGAGCTTGGACTACATCATGGGAGTTGCAAAAATTCTAAGCAGCCCAATTCTATCGATCTTACTACAGCATTAGCTGGCCGTTTCTAAATGCAAAACATGTGTTAAATCTAAGTTAATGTGATTTCTGCATTAATTCAATTCTTTCTCGCTTCAGCAAAAAATGCTTGTACTGTACAAATCCTACTGTTGCAGAGCAATTCCTTAGATATAAACAGCTTGGCTATTCTTAATGTTCTCTATACTGCTGAGGATCTCAGAAAAGCTGCAGAGATACATCACAGCAATCATTAGCAATCAAGAGTTTCCAATTATTAGTCACACCTACTTGTCAAGCAGTTGATACAAATGAAGCAAAACTAAGAGTTTGTATTTAGCAAGGAGTTTTCTAAGAAAAATGAAGGTCACTCTTCCAGAGAATTTATTTAAAATACAGATACATCACCAGAGGGGCAATTCTACCACATCTGTTTAGTCATGTAGCCTTAAGAAAATCAGTTAACTGGAGCCATAGTGTAATGTGGAAGTTGAGAGAAGGGTTACAATGACCACAAGTGTTTAATCCAAAGGGATAGTAACTTTCGTTTTCCTGAACTAGGTCACGTATAGCTATTGCATTAGCAAATCCTCATCGGGTACAACAGTGCCTACAGCTGGAAAGATCTCTGACAGAAAAAAAAATAGATTTGAGCAATATAGAATGAAATAATTACAATAAAATGAGAGGGATTTCTGTGGAAGAATGCCTGAAGGCTTCTAAGCACTTTTGAATGAAACCAAGATGCAATTTTACATGATGTTTTACATAAAACCAAACTGATGTCATGTAGAAATTCAAGAGATAATAATGATCTAAATCAAAATCTTGTTCCAGGCAAAAATAAACATAAAATATGGAGCTAAGAATTTATTTTTAGTTACAATAATGTTTTCACTGTCTTATAGTCCAAAATAATACAGGAAAAATGTAATTAAAAATACAGTTAAAATGGCTGCACGAACAACTTCTATCCCACCCTTTTCTCTGCTGTAATGTTCACCTTTCCAATGTCCTTCTGAATCCTGAGGTCAACAGCTGAACTTTTCTCATCTGCCACAGTGATAGTAAGTCATCAGAAACCTGAGGAATTTGCATGAAGGAATATAATGTTTATGGTGGGAGTTTCTTTCCTTTCAGTCTCAGATTTGTTTCTACAAGCTTTCTCACAACAGCCAGCTTCCTTTCCAGTGATTCATGACTGTTCTTGACAGAAAGAGCTATCATGCATTGACTTCCTAGGCTTGTGGGGCTACTGCTGCACAGGGTACTCAGAAAGGTTGAGGTAACACACTTTGAGTGAATTCACCAGACAATTGCCGGAACAAGCTAAATCCAGCTCAGGCTGTACCAGCCCGGATGAGAGCTGAGACCTTGCACTGGCCAGGCAATGCAGAGTCTGTGGCCTTCTACTAGAGATGGCAGAAAATCCTATTTACTGGGCTACAGCTGTCACCAAAGTGAACAGAAACATACCACTGAGTTTCTTCTGGTGGGATCTGGCTCAGCTTATACATCCTATCAGGTAAAATGAAAAGGAAACAAAATTGTACCTGTGTTTCCTGAATCTATCTTCAAAATGGTTAGAGTAAAGAGAGTTCAGAGGAAAAATTAAAGTTGGATTTTTTTTATTTATTTTTTTTTACATTCAGTATAGTTATTGTTGTTAAGAAAAAACTTCTTTCAGTGGTTGGGGTGTAAAATTAAAAGTATTGAAATATAGTGAAAGAAAACAGAACTCTTCTTTCTTGCCAGATTGGAATCTTGAAATTGTACAAATTGGTTAATGTGTTCACAGGCAGAATTGGGAAAGTGGAGGAAGTAAGAACAAGCCAGCTTCCCAAATCCATAATCCCCTTTATATTTATTAATGTAGAACCTGTTTTTAAATAGAGCTATTTTCTTATTCACCCAGATTTTTGAGTGCTGAGTAAACAAAAACTATGAAAGTTCCTTTTGAGACTGACCTCTCTCAAATGTGGAATCAGAAATGTTCCTTATTAGCTTGCAGTGTCTGTTTGATGCCAGCATATGGTTTTGTTGTTATCTCTTTGAATTAAACAATGCTAATTTCCATATATCTCCATGTTGCTGTTTTCCTCATACTTACTTAGTTTACTCTTTAATGCTTCTTTGTTTCCAAACCTTGTTTGAGACCATTGAAAATGGGAAGAGAGTTATAAAATAAATATGTTTGAGATGAATAGCTACATCTTACATAAATCTGTTTTTTAATTACAAATGAGCTCAACATGGTAATGCATTTTACTTTAATTACGATTTTGATGACCTCCTTAGAGCTGAAAGCCATTTCTCTTTCTTTAATGACATGCATGTGTGTGTTTGGGGAGTTCTGTTGCTAAGTGATTTCCAGGAAAACTAGTGAAGCAAACTAATGAAGTGTCAGATAATATTTTTTAGTGTTTCTATGGAATGGCATTATTGGACCGAGAAAAGACCTGTCTTGCATTTGCAAAATCTTCAGAGTCTGAAGGTTTGAGAGAGTGTATCAGACGCAAGACTGAAAAGAATCCCGTTTCCCTATTTTATCATATCCAGATCATATAGAATCATAGA
>VWZZ01003213.1:0-39545 GCA_013399095.1 Psophia crepitans | reverse complement strand
AGATGATGGATAACGGCTTGGCGAGCTGCTCCGCCAGCTCCCGCAACACTCTTGGTTGGATACCATCCGGCCCCAAGGACTTGTGCGAGTCCAGGTGAAGTAGCAGGTCATAAACTGCTTCCTCCTGTATTATAAGGAGTATATCCCACTCTTCTCCGTCTTCCAGCACCAGGGGCAAGTGCCTTGGGGACTGCTGGTGTGGCTACTAAAGACTGAGGCAAAAAAAGCATTAAGTACCTCAGCCTTATCCTCATCCTTGGTGACCATTTTCCCTTCCGTGCCTAATAAGTGAGGGAGAGTCTCCTTAGCTCTCTTTTTGTTGTTAATGTGTATATAACAGCACTTCTTATTGTCCCTTACAGCAGTGGACAGATTAAGTTCAAGCCAGGCTTTTTCCTTACTAATCTTTCCTCTGCATGACCTGACTAGATTCCTGCATTCTTCTTGTGTTGCCTGTCCCTTCTTCCAAGAGTGATAGGCTCTCCTTTTCTCCCTGAGATCAAGCAAAAGCTTCAGCCAGGCCAGTCTCTTTCCCCGCTGGTTTGTCTTAAGGCACATGGCAATGGCTTGCTCCTGTGCCTTTAAGACTTCCCTTTTGAAGAATGCCCACCCTGGTGTTCCACCAGAAGAAAATGTAATTTGTACATGCCACCTGTTTTCTGAGCGTATTTTACTGGTTGAACCTCCTGGGACATCTATGATTTGAGATCATGCTTTTTGCATGGGTTTCCCCCAAAATCTCTTTCCTCTAAAACTTTATAAAGAGGCATGCATGAGGCTTGAAATGCTGCAGAACTGTATCAGTGGATTTAGAGGGGTTTATTTTGCAAGGAGGAAAAGTAAGGGACAAGATTTAGAAAACAGGAGAGGTGAAAAGCAGCTTACTATTTTCAATAGTATTGCACACGGTGGTATGGAAACCTTTAGCACTCCTCTGATTTAACACTTTGTTCAGTGAAGTGGTAACTCTTTGTACTCCTTCCTTTAAATTCTGGGAAGGAAAAATAAGAATTCTGTTTTAAATTAGAAAAAGTCTTAGAGGCAGCAGCTTTATTTTGTCATAGTATAAAATAAGTAAGAGTACATTGTAATGAAATATTAGAACAGCATTATTTGAACTTGAGACTTGTTTGCATTTCATGACATGCATGTTTGATTTACTTTGTTATTTTATTCATGATATTCTTCAATCACCCTGATTTATTAATTTCATGTGAAATGTAGATTTTAGTTTGAGCAAATGAGAGTGCATTTTTTAAAAAAAATTCTCCACTGAATGATGGATGTTGATAATCTTGGCATGGTTGAAGCAGAAATTTTGAAAGCACTAGACATGAGGTTGGTTATTTATTTATTTATTTATTTATTTCTCTTTCCCAGGCTGGTAATAAAACTGAAAGTCTTCAGGAACACACAAAATGGGAAGAATTTTTCTGTAAAAGAGGACCTTTCCAGGGAAAACTTGGGGTTAAAGGAGCTGCTGTTCTGAATTGCAGCCCCATAGAGCATCTGATGACAGTTAAAGAAATGCCATGGAGAAGGGAAAAAAGAAATTACTTGCAATTCACACAATTTTCCCCTTAGGCAAATAAACAGTTACCTTTGGTGACGACAAAGTCTTCAACATTATATGAAAATTTCTTACTTCACTCCAGGCCCAAGAATAACGTTTCTTTAAGAGGTGGGTGAAGGAAATAAGAAATTGATAAAAGAAGTGTTCAACTTTTAATTAAGCTTAGCTGAGAATAGTCAGATTAATAATTTGTTTTATTTTTCCTTCAATGTCAGAAATCCTATATCAAAACACTTGGTTCAGTAAAACGTAGTTTACTATGCAGAGAAAATTCTATGGCTTCCTGCATTTCCATAGCTAATCTTTTTATTATCCTAAAGACAGCTTTTATAGCCCAGAGCAATAATTTTTATCTGCTGAGGAAGTTTTAAATGGGCATCAATGTCGGGCAGTCTCCCTCTCTTTTATTCCTCATAGTCAGAAAGCACAGTAAGCAGCTAAAGTATGTCCAAACAACCCAAAATAAATTCAGTTATATTTCTCCAAGATGTGTACTTTGGTGTGGTTCAAAAAGTTATATTAATATGATAATTCTGCAAATTCAGATTGATTTGCATTTTCTATAATTTTGGACTATTTGTTCTGGCTCCTTACGGGCAGCACCAAAATGCTTTCAGCTAACTTGTCTTCTAATTCATATTTTTATTTTGGAGCATTTGCAATTTCTTCCCCACATGTTTTCATGAATGTTTTAGTTGAATAATTAAGATGTCGCAAGCGACAAGCAGGGTGCTAGCGCGTTGATGTTATACTATAAAGAAGAGAGTGCTGTTGCAGGCTACATATCCTGATGATGGCCCACTGTCACTACTGTGAGGTGCTGAGAACATTTGTAAGCGAATCCACATTGTTCACTTCCTGTTTCTCCTAGTATTTGTTTACGGAAAGGAATTTTACCTGATCTGCACTGCTGGGGTGGTAACCCCTGTTGGGATATTGCTGTGTGTCCTAGGCTCAGAGACGAAGAGACCAAACCTCTTCCTAAGAAGCAGAGTCACAGCATCTTGCAATTGTTACCAGATGGTTCAATCGAGTGAATTAATCTAATTCCAGCAAAGAAGAGGGCAGACTCTGAGCTGACTATAACCATTCCAGTTAGAAGAATAAAGAGGCAGTTTAATGCTCAGTAGCATTAAACCCCTACAAACCAAACTGTTCAGAACTAGGAAAGGAAGAAGAAAACGTTGTTCTGCTACCAGAAGTTGATTGTGTATAAAGGTCTAAGATACCTCATACTGACAACTGCATGTATTTCTGGTGTTTATTTGCTTCACTTTCCGTCAAAAAAAAATAAATGGTAATACTAGAAGGAAAACAGATAAAGGAAATAGGAATGATGCAAGTTTTGAATTACCTTCCATATGTAGGACCAATTAACTTTTTACTCTCCTCATTACAATCTCATTGATTTTAAAAATGTTACGCTCTTATATGGGAACGTCCTCTCCGGTTTATGTTTCTGTGGTGATACAATGTCTTTGTATATAACTTTGCAAATTGGAAGAGCAAGAACTATTTAGCATGTGGATGGGAGTCTTGATTAGGATGCAAAATCCTTAGGACAGCTTAGAAGTCCAGGATAACACTGAAGAAGTTAACACTGAAGTTTGTTAATTTCTGTCCTACAGATCATCAAAACATGAATGGAATTAAAAGTTAAAGATCAGACAGCTACTTTGGTTTACAAGAGCATCTTATTGGAGACTGCACTTGCTTCTTCAGTGTCCTAAAGCTGCATTTTTGCCCCTAATCGGTAGATTTGGGCATCGTCAGGTTTGCTGCTGACGTATCCAGATCTCCTCATTTCCAAGCCCATCAACTGGAAATCTAGCTGGTGAGACCACTATGCTATACAGTGCTCTGGAAATAGCATACCGCTGTCTTTCTTTTCCTATCTTGTCAAGATTCTTAACCAGTGACTGAAATGAACCACTGTCGAAATTTCCCCTTGTAAAGTCTTCTCTAACTTGACACAGCGGTACTGGTCAAATCTGTGACAGGACATTTTCCCACGAATTTATTGGCATCCTTGTCGTCTTCATGTCAACATCTTATCTCTGTTTCCAGCAGTTAAGTCCCCCTTGCATTCACGGGTGAATTAAACAGTAAATTAAATAATGTTTAATAGTGAATTAAATAATGTTTCATACTAATAGGTTTGTGGATCCCTTCTTGAGAATCCTTCCCGACTTTTGGCTAGATTAATAATCTTTTCCATTAGCACTGGTCTCCTGTATTTATGTTCTGTTTTTTCTCCAACGTTCAGCAGAGTATATTTAGAAGGCTGGAGTGCTAATACACGTCTTATAACAGCACGCATTTTTAGACAGGCCCCACAGCAGTTACCCTTTCTCCACAGCAGGGAATATACATTTTTGATGTGTTAATGAATAAGGTTGCCCAACTCTCTGAGTCTGAGGCTGAAAAGCAGCTGCAGGATGTACAGACAATGCACCTACAGACACAAGGGCCGTGCCTGAATGGCAGACAAGTAAGAAATAATTGAGTAGTTTAGCGCTACAAGCATTTCAATATTTATTGGCATGAAAGGCTTTTCTTAAAAGCTTTTATAGCTTTTAAAGGCTGCCTTTTGGAGCCCCAGAGGTACAGCTATCGTTGCTAGACAGCACACACAAAAATGTACACATATGTGAATTGCAGTATATAAAGCAGGGAAAAAGGACATGGGCCTGTGAATGAGGCTTTTCCAAAGGAATAATCTCTCCAATTCTGCCCTTTTAGCAGTTATCAAAATTAAGCATAGCTGGACTTTCACAACTCTCAAAATCATGTGTTTGCCTTTTACTTTCTAAGAAAGTGAGTAAGTCTCCTAAGGAACATGGTGGTATTTTCAAGCTTTCATGAAAATTAGACTTCACGCTAATTTATTTAATTATATAAGAGAACAGAAAAAAGAACCTGTGTCATCTTTTTTCTTTAAAACAGTTAGCTTAGCATACCCTAGATTTAAGCCTAGTACGATCTTTATTACTTTTTAAATGGAACTTCTCAGAGTTATTTGTCTTTGAAACAAATCAAGAAGGAGACCATATGTACCGCTGCAGACTATCTCAAAATGCAGCTTCATAAGACCTTATTTCAGTTGCGAGGGGATAAAGAGAATCATTTATTTTCATAATGGCTCTATTAGGGCAGACCATGCCTCTGCCTAGAAATGCCCTGTTAGCAAAGCTGTCATCCAACAATGATCTCTGGGAAGGTGAATGAATATAACACAGACTGTTCCTGCATTCGTTTTAGAATAGTCAATAACTTCCCCCATGCCTCCACTATTTCACAAAGCATCATAATTTCTTAAGGTTTATTTTTTGTTTAGTAATAATGCCCTCTCATGGACCATAATTCGATCCGCAGTGAAAACTTGCCTAAGCAGGGAATTATACACTAGAGAAATATTTACAAGATCTATTGTAATTTCTCCTACAAGCAGCCTAAAGAGTCTTTTTTCAGACTACTGTGTGAAGTTGATATAGTGAATTTCTTCTCCCACTACTCCTGGTCATATTCCAGGATGATATATGATCATATAAGGCACTAGTGGGGTAAGAGTAAGGAGATCCAGTTTCAGAAGCAAATTCTTTGTAGGACACTTGGCAACAGGAAGTACTAAGAATAATAAACTGGATGGGTACTACAAAAACGTATTACTTGGGAATACTCAAAGCTTGTGGGATTCCAGAAAAGGATAATCTTTAAATAAGAACTCCAGCATCATTGAACTCAGGGTGTCCTTTGAGCTAAAGACTGGATTTTGCATGTCATGGTTCACTATTGGAAGATCAATCTAAGACACACTTTTCATTTGCAAGATTAACAAAACGAAGAACACTTTGGAATAGGTTCGCAGAAATTTTGAGTTATTGCACTAGCTTAAATATGTTTCTCAATTTCTATTGGAATAATTGGTCACATGTGTTTCAAATACAACAATGTATATGCAGATTTGATTTCACAGGACAGGAAGGGGAAAAAAATGGGTTTCAACTGGGAAGCGTCCTAAATGGAGTATAGAGAAATGTTGTTTGCAAGACACATGAGAAATACTGCCATTCTATTTTTAAATAAAAAAGAAAAATGTGAAGCAAAAACAATAGTAATGACTAATTTGACACTGACCAGTGCACATGCAGAAGATTATGATATGGTACATTATGATGAGACACAGATAATTTACTTCACAGTGTCAAAAGAAAAGGTTGAAGAAAAAAGTTAGACATTGCTGGGATTTATGTTGAGATATGAAAGTGCTTGTTTAGAATATGATGTCAACAGGAGCTGATGAGTTTGAAGTTATGGTATGTAATGTCTTTGTTGCATTACGGCATCAATAAAAGTTGATTAATTTTATTATGTACTACCTTTGAAATTAATCTTTTATGGCTCGCTAGTGGTCAGTTATCTATACTGTAATACAGCTCAGAAGTCCTGCATTCTTTGGGTATCTTTGCATCCATAACTCAGCATTTGGCAATTGTTTGAGTAAGAACTGAAGAAAAATTTTAAGTTTTAAGATGAATACACTAACCATACAATTTAGTTGCTGAGAGTTGCGCCTAACTACAAAAATGTCCTATAGAACGGTGAATTTAAAATGAATTGCTTCATCTTAGGCCTATGATCTGGCTCTCAGGCTTGTTAAAAAAAGAAAAAAAGCTTGCAGGAGTTGAAGCAGCTCTTGGGAGAAGACTAATCAATCTACTAACCCGAAGTCCCTAGTCGTACTGTGCTGTTATGATTTGGGTGCTCAAATCTTGAAGCCTGAATTGATGTAGGAGGAATTTAAAGTGATGGCTCTGAAGGGCTTTGGGTCAAGCCCAGCATGACTAATCATGGATTTTTTTGCTATGGCACGAAGACATTATTCCTCACATCCTCAGCTCCTCTGATCAAGACTGCAAAATAAATGTTTACAACATCCACCAATCTCTTCTATCTCAAAAGGAAAAAGATTATAAGAAAGATTCCAGTTCAGATGTCAGTTCAGATATAAGTTCCTAACATGATAGCTATAAATGGTTAAAACAACCTCTGTTTTAGAATTCTGCAAATTATAGAAGCAACAAAAAACCCACAATCTATAACAGCCAACAACTTCCAAATGTGTCAGAAGATAATCTTCACATAGTTCTAAGTAAAATCAGAATTTTCTCTCTTTGGGTATGTTACTGTTATTTTACTAGACAACATCAGCTATTGCACTTAACGCAGTGGCAGGAGTAAAATTATCTTCCTCCCTTTTCATGCTCTGATGTACATTTTCCTGGGTGAAACATCTATCTACTTATTCTTGATACCAACATGAACACACTTGGTATAGAATACAGGAGAGGAATAAATGCATGGAGGCAATTACTGGCTCCTGATTAAGAGCTGACAAGAGTAGTCCCGGCTTGTACTTGGATTTGTCATTTTCAGGTGACATTGGGTAAAAAACTTCAAACCTCTCTTTTAGGGATGAAAGGCAACAAAGCCTTTTTTGTAGATCTGGCCTGAAGACAGTGTCAATTTGCATCAGCTAGCACTGTGGCAGACTGCGAGTAAGTGGGCATAAGATATTCTGTCACCAGACAAAGTGACATTAATATTGTGCCTCACCATGAGTTATCATGGCCACAAGCCATTAGTTCCAATTAAAATAATGATTTTCTCTTTCAGGATGCAATGCCAGACTGCGTATTAGGTCAGTGATTAACGCATGTTCCTTTTGTGCCTTTAATAGTGAAATATAAACAGGGTAAGCTAATCATTCATCTTATTTCTAGCTGACATTTTTAAGTAGGACAAGAACACACTGGATGCAGATGTTCACCTAGGTATAGTGGCTGTTTAGTGTCTCAAATTCAACCTAAGGCTTATAAGCCAGAAGTTCCAAGAGGTACCAGTTTCTGGTGTTGATTATCTACAAAGTACTGTATATTTGGAAAATAATAGATACCTTTTTTTTCTGTCTCCATGTTTTTCTAAGTAGAAATTCTCCAGCTTTTGGTTTGTGGTTTTGGGGCTTTTGTGTGTGGTTGGTTTTTTTTTTGTTGTTGTTTTTTTTTCTTCCTTTTTTTTTTTCTTTTTCTTCCTTTGACAGAGCTTCAGTGGATTTTACAGCAAGTCATTCCAAATGATTCATCTAGAAGGAATGAAAGACAATGTCATGCTGTCACAGTTTTAACTAGGTACTGCATGTTGACTGTGCCGTGGTGTTAACTGTCTATACTTATCTTAGTTCAAGGTATAAACAAGATAATAAGATTTACACAGCTCTAACGAAAGAGGGTTAAGCAAACAAATTACCTAATGTTTACTGTGGGCTACAAGCACAGATACAGTTATTAAATATTAGTTTGAAAGTGACAGAAACAGTATGTTTATAAAAGCCACAAAAACCCACAGAGATGATCCATCATAACCAGAAGTCTTACAGTTCATAACAGGTTTCAAATAACGTATTGTATCTACGTTGATGAAAATCATGCAAAACAATTTTTTAGGGACTACTTTTTCAACCTGTTACAGTCTTCAACAATTTCAGCCTTCTGTCTGCAGTTTTAATGCTGTTTATGCCTACAGAAGGGCAGCAGTTAGCTGCCAAATAGCAATGTGTAGTGGCCCAGGAAGCCATTTTAGCACTTGCCTAATATTATTTGCTTTGCTTTGTAAAACACATATTGCCTATCCACACTCTGGAAGTCTTCTTAAGTTTAAGGGAAGTGCAGAGCAAATAAATAACTTGAAGGAGTTGGCTTTGGAGACAGTAATAAAAATACTGGTTTAGGCAGTCCCTTATTTGAATTGTTCAGCAGTCGAAGCCCCCTGAGAGCAATGAACTCCCAGAAGCTGTGTCTTCTTAAGTAGTGTTTGTCCACTTGGCCAGATAGGTTTGCGGGGGAAGGACTGTGCGTGGTTGTGGGATGGATCTTACCAGCTTGAGACTTGCCTTCCCGATTTAAAGGTTGGTCACCTGAACTGGAAAGTCAATATCCTATCATCAGCCTTGTTTTGCAGGATTTAGCATCCTGTTGCATCCGTCCTTGTCCCTGAATTGTGAGATGAAGCCCAGTGTGGATAGATGTAAAAGACTCTGTTCCACTCTAATCACATGATGCTTTCCTCATTGTGGCAAGATAAGCCTCCTAAATAAGCACTAGCTTTTCTTCAGCGGCTGAAAGAAAAGCGTGTCCAAATTCACTGTCATGTAATAGTGTGGACAATAGATACACAATTAAGAATATCCCTAGATAAGATATAGAGAAACTGTTACTAGGCACTGCCCCTGTTAGAAGGCAGGTGTAGTTTTACCACATCTGGCAACGGGTGTTGGCATCTACTTCATCTGTAGCTCCAGGAGCAGACATATTACCCTCATTTACATTCCACAATGTCCAAAGACTGTCATTTAATAGGCAAAGGTGGAGGATACCATGTAAGTTATGCCAAATATCAAGTCCCTTCACTACTAGAGCAAACCAAAAGGTGTTAACATTTTCATATGGAAAAGATAATTATTAGAGGAAGTATTTTATTTGTTCGGGAGATGTGAAAGCTTTATCAAAATTCAGCTAATGGTGAATTTTTTAGTTGAGGGATTCCTTCCTCCATAAGAAATGAAAAATGGAATGCAACAGCCAGGTATTTGCTTCACCTATTACTTCTCTTGGCAAAGTAAAGGAGAAGGAGGCAGAGTGCTATCAAAATTCTCAAGACAGACTACTGGGGAGAGAAAAATTACTGAAAACTACACAGCAGTAGCTCCCAAAAAGGTTCTTACCAGCTCTCCTATTTAAGTCAGTATTACTTGTTATCAGAGAAACCAGAGACAGCTGATCAATATGGCAGTATGCAGAAGAGCACCTGAATTTTGTTTGTCATGAGGAAAGATCTCAGCTGCTGAGGACTGAGGTATTCAGCTTACCTATCAAGTTAGATTTTTAGAACTGATGAGTTTATGGAATACTAAAATTGTTGCAGTCTTTTAAAGAAAGGGAGAGGAAGAAAGGAGACTAAATACCAATTATTCTGGGTTACTTGATCTGTGCCATCACAAGTAACAAAACCAAAGCCTTATCCTCATGTTTACACCACTAGTCCCAGTACTCCTATGTCTTCATGGATACTTGGTCATGTCTGAGTCTTTGAAAGCAAACTTGTCACACCAGGACTACTAAGAATATCTGGAATTAGTGCAGCAGCGATGCAGCCAGGAAACAAGATTTCTACATATTCCATTAGTGTGTCTTTGTAAACTTATGTTCATCAAAAGAGAATGTTTGTTCCACTTAGAAGTGTTCCACTACCAGCAAAGGTAGCATTTTCATTCATCAGATCCCCAGCTACATCAAATTTGTCAATTAAAAGTATTGTTGCCTCTCAGGATTAACTATAGATCTTAATAGGGGGACTGCTTAAGCAGTGTGATTCTTTCCCTTCCTCTTCAAAATGACAGAGAAAAATGGCATTCTGTCCAAATCTAGAATGAGAAACAAATGGAGTTCTGCTCTCAGTGTTTTCTAGCTCTTCGGTTTTCTTCCAGGACTATTTCATGTTCTGGGTATGTTTTCTTTTCCTCATTCATCCAACAGATATCTATTTCTTTTTTCCCTAAGACAGGTTAGTTCATAGCCTCAGACACTTTGGCAATCAAAGTCTCCACCAGACTGTGTTTCTTTATATCTGTGACACAGTTTGCTTGTCATTCAATCTTTTTTTCTCCTACAATGATTTGTGCATCCCTGTTACACCTCAGAAATTGGTTTGAAACCAGTCAAAATAAATTTCATACTTAGTGCCAACTGTTCTGCACCCATGCAAGATGATGCTACAGAAGAAACTGTTGCCTCTTGTCTGCAAAATCAAATTATATTTCTTTCAGGTGTCGATGGTAAACACAGAAGTAATCACTCAGGCAAATTCTCCCTTCAAAATCCAGGAGATGCTATGATGGAAACCCTTCTGCGATACTGCATACTTCTATTCTTAATTCAGGTATTCAGGTTTGACACCAGTGATTTGAAATTCGCTCCTCATGTTATTAGTACCACAATGGCCTGGGGATGGTAGGAGGACAGGGGAGGGAACAATAAGAAAGAAGCTGCCAGCTTTTCCAGAGCAGACCATAATTTGGCCTTTCCAGCAATCCCTGTGACTCTCCAGAGCCCTCATGGTCCATTAACTGCCAAATATCAAAAGACTGAAGTGCTGGGACTCCGCAGAGACTGCAGCATCTCCGTTGAAAGTGCCAACTCAGCACCTAAGGCTAGCATAGCTTAGAGAGAGCTTGTAAACAGGCAGGATCAAGCGCAGCAAGGACTGTGGCCATTGCAGCCTGCAGGGTGGGTCGGTGGATGCAGTCTTGCTTTCCAGTGGCCTGAGCTGAAGAGATCTCCTCCCCTTCTCTGACTTCTCCTCCCCTGCAGAGCTACCTTGCAGAGAGTCTGGGCAAATGAGCTACTGACAGCACAGTTATCTGCTTAATAAGGAGCCAATTTGCACAAGCTACCCATCTTTCTGGAAGAGCCCCAGCTTGCACCTAGAAGGATCATATCCACTCCCGATGGGATCACACGATTGTCTTCAGTGGTATTAAGTTGCTTTCTTGTAGGCCTAAAACTAGCTGCAGGGCTCTGTGACACAAATTATTTCTTTATTGAAAAGCAGTGAGACTCACACAAAAACCTTTATATTTTTGCTTAATACATGTCATAGGTTCTAGAAGAAAGGTAAAACTAAAGCAATTAAAAGCAAAAAAACCCCATTTGAGTACTCTAAAGAGTTTTCTGATATTGCTAAAGCCGCCAGCATATTTGCCGCTGTGCATATGCCTGCGCTACGTGGAATTCATCATTAACATATTGTACATAATGAATGAAGACCTTCATAATCTGCTTCAACAGGTTCCTGTATGATAATAAAGAATGCTTTTGTTTAAGGCATGGCAACTGGTCATTTTTTCATGGTCACATTACAAAAAGAACACTAAATAAATAAATACAGTGAAGGGGTTGTAATGAATGTGAGTTTGAAACATTGTTTTATAAAGATTGTCTCCCTATGTTTGGGAAAAGTTATTATAAATAATACTTTTCATAATGTGGGACCTGAATGCCTAAAAATTCTTCATCATAAATGCTAAAATGAATGATAATGATATTAAATGCTTTTTCTAAAGATCAAAGCTATAAGTTAATAGTAAACTACTTATACTGAATTACGTTCAATGCTGTAGTTTTATCACTGTCCCCTCTATGTATCTGTTGCAGATGAAACTAAAAAATCTTAAATGCTACAGAAAAACGAAAATACTTTGTGGCTGCTTTCTTGCTAGGTTCAAGTGACAGTCTTCTAAGATTGGGTAGTAGTCACTGTCTTTAGTTTGCAGTAGGGGGAAGAAAGTTAAGGTCTTCACTTCCCTGTTTGGGTCTCTGTAGATACATGGATCACCATGGACTTCAAAGTGGTACTACCTAAAACTTGCTTGGGGTCCTCCTAATCCCCCCCACCTCCTCCATGGTACCAGCCTGTTCTACTCTTCAGTCTTAGACCAGCACTTAGTCTACTGCTACCATTCAAAATTGTGCCAGGCAGGTCAGCTGGCACAAAATCCACAGCTTAAAGGGTTTAATGTTCTTCCCACTGTGGGATGTTTCTTGTGCTGGAGCTTGTGTTTCCTTTAGCAGTGCAGATGTTACAGGCCCATGCTACAAGAAGGCCAAGGTCAAGCCAGGACCAGGCTGTATGAGCTGCCAAGTGAGTTTTCTCTCATGCATGAGCCTGCTCTTTGCAAAGTTGCTACACAGACAATGGTTTAGCAAGTCCCCAAACTTAGAATCTAGTACTGGCACATTTAAATCATATAACCTGTTTATGTAAAATATTTTTCTTATGGAGTAAAAGAACAATCTAAGCTTCTAATGAAAGCACAGCTTAAACCCAACGTGTATCCTTATTTTATTATCTGTTGCTGCAACAGCTTCCCTATTACAATCATTAGTCTTTTCAGGGCCAAACTTTATTTGCAGTGTGAAGGCTCATGGAGTGGTCCATCTGGCTTCTGGCTGGGAAGAGAACCTTTCATGCCAAAATACACCTCTGAGAGAAAGCACACGGGATGTGTAATGGGGCTCAAGCTCGAAATGTCAAAACATTTTGCATATCCTCATATTTGTGCCATCAATCATAACAAAACCTGGATCTCTCTCAGTTTTAAATATTTGAAAATTGTATCATGTAACTGTTCACGAGTTCTGTCTTATTGTATGCTAGCAAGCAAGAAATTTCACTACCTCAAGCCACATAAAAGCCTCTGCATTCAAGCCTGTTGATTTCTGAGTGAAGAAACCTTTTGAAGGAAGATAAACCAAAAAAAAATCT
This sequence comes from Psophia crepitans, assembly GCA_013399095.1. NCBI lineage: Eukaryota > Metazoa > Chordata > Aves > Gruiformes > Psophiidae > Psophia > Psophia crepitans. The sequence goes on along the minus strand of VWZZ01003213.1, from coordinate 26,593 downwards.
GAAATTATTTTGCAACTGAAAGCTCTGTCATGTTTTGGACATCAGCAATTTTTTGAGCGGGGGTGTGTGTGGGGGGTGTTGTCACTGCACAAACAGTCATGCTGATATAAAGGAAGTAATAAGAGGTAGTGTTCTCTTGGTTTACCTGGGCAAACTTTAGTGGTGAAATCTCTCATGCATCTACAGTCCTAAAATCCACAAGATAGTTCTACTGAACCTGAGGATCTGAACCTTGGCTGGTTAATTGGTCTGAATTTGAGCTTGGAGGTTTCAACAACCTGTCGGTGTTCCATTACCTGATTCGTGTCATGACACAGAGAAGAATCAGTGAAGAAGCGTACATCTGTGAGCAGTGGAAATATATTCTAGTCTCCAGACCTTCCCTGTTAACTTAAATTAACCATGCTGAAAGCAAAAGCTTATGCTGTGTACCTGACCCTGAGCAATGTTAGCTGAGGAACCAAGAAAATTAATAGTTCAAATGAGCGAAAAGTCCCAGTGCTTTCAGCATTTACAGGAAAGAAGGGGGAACCACGGAAAACACCTGAAGGATAAGAATTGCTAGATTATATCTAATAATAGCTCAGCCAGCGTGGCTAGTGTTAATGATCCATGTGTGAGGGGCCCAAAGGTTGCCACATATGAACTGTGCTCCTTTCTTACAGAAGTGACGAGCAGGAAATGTTCCATTACGGCTCCAGCTAGCTCCATAATGACTCCTCTGCCTTTTTCCCTGCTGTAGGTAATGGCTTACCCATGCAATTACCTTCTTTTGTCTTCACGGAGTTGAGGATAAATTATTTCATCCTCTTTGCAGGGGACATTTGAAACTAAAGTTATTTTTAGGGAGAAATAAATTCTTTCATGTAAGATGCGGGAGTTGTTGCTCCTCAGGCAGCCAAGAGAAAATGAAAGGCACTTCAAGTCTTTTTAAAAGCTGGGTTCTGATGTTTAGCTTGAGATCAAAGAGAGAACAGGGAAAGGAGGGGAAGCTGAGTTTCTAGTAAGCTACCGGTATATACAGCCTTGTATATGCGTCCTTTGAAGGACTTACTGTTACAGTTCTGATCTTTGAACTCTTTTTCTTATTTTATGAAGGTGAGAAGGATTTCTTTTCAGTTGTCTTATTGTGAAACTAATGATTATGCCTTAGATGCCTTGAGAAGATTGTACTAACCTGAAAAAGAAGAACACAGTGTCTGGAACTTCGTTATTACGGTCACACTCCTGTTTGGGGGAAAAATGTCAAAGTGGTTTTAAAAGATTAACATCTGAAAATAATACTTACCAGGTTTTTGAAAGCACAATTCAGGGTTTTGATGTCATACTGTAATACTTTAAGATCAGCGCTGTTACTTTAGGATATTTATTTTCTTTGCAGTAAACCTATTTATTTTCTTTTCAAGCTGTTTTATTTTTTGAGAGTGGCACATTTTAAATTCAAAATTAATTTTGTTGTTGATTTTACATATACTTGCAAAGCTGCTGCTGGCTTATGTGAAGCATAATAACCAAGCTAAGTGAGTTACTAATAGCATTTTTAACTAGCACAACGCCAGACAAGTGTCCCTCGCCCAGCAGAATGACAAAACCTTCTTGTTGTTTTTGAGATAATGCTAGGGATACCACTTAGTTCCTGACACTTTGAGGAAAAGGGTAGCTAATAGCATGTAGCTGAGGGGCAGTACTGTCTATTTATCAGTGTATGTAGCTGGAGAGATTGGTTGTGGAGTGCAGAAGCAAGCTGTATTGATCTCAGCTACAGTACACTCTTATTGTTTCCTACACTTACTCAATCTGATGTTATTCACTGGGACCAGGAATCAATTAGGGCTTATAGCTTCTGCTATGGAAAAATGAAAGATATATTTTCCAACACTGTGTGGGATGCCAAATATTTGGTGTTCTGACAGGAATGGAACCAACAAAAATAAGAAGCAATTTCTTTTAATATTTTCATGTGGTAGTAACAGCCTCCGTTAATACAAATCTTTTCCTATGTAGATCTTTAAGACTTTTACTGAGATGGGGAAGGAACGTGATTCCCATTGTTTACAGCTTGTGAAACTGATGCAACAGAGGGACGAGCTGCCTTGCTCCAGGGGAAAGAGATGGTTGAAGTATGAAGAGTAGAAGCATACTTGCAAGAGTGGTTTGAGTGCTTATAAATATTGATGTGATAGTATCTTACATTGTGATGATTTCTGAGCTTCACGAATTCATATGAGATTCTTGTTATGTTACTATGTGGTTTTGTCAATAGAGAATGATAGGCTTTAATACAAAAACCAGTACATTTGCAAACATATGGTAGAACCCCTGGAGAGGTTCTGATTTGGATCAAATGAGCTGAGTGATAGGGACAGAGATGATAACATGAGGAATTGTTTTTTACTTGGTATGTTGAAAGCTGTTTGTTTCTGGGACAAAGTCTAAGTGCTTATTCACTTACAGCCTCCCCTGTTTCTTCATTGCATACCCATATCACACACCATAGGAATGGCATTACAGCAAACTGCTCAACCCACGGACAAATCGAGTGTTCCAACTAGGTTTTGTTGTTGCTGTCACTCAAGAAGCCTCAATGAAGGTAGGTACAAGGCTGCAACAGAAGGCAGGAAAAATGGCCCTAAGCTCAGCACCGATTGTAGCTCAAGCTGAGTGTTTAGTAAAAGCAGAGAACATAGAGTAAGATTCTGGGAAATTCAGCGGGTCTACTGCTCAGCTGATGCAGATTTCTGTGAGATCTCCTGTTGCATCCTTGGCATGCATTAAGTGGGAAAGCAGGAGGGGGAAGCTCCAATGATCTTTGGAAAAGCACCCACCCAGCTCTCTCCCCTCTCAAATATTCCTTCTTCGTAAGGGTCACTCTTCACAGGGTAAGGAGCCTGGCTTGTGAGACCGTGTGAGAACATCCCTGAGGATGTGAGTGGGAACACCATGGCTTCATGTGGGTACATCCTTCAAAGATTTCATAACATAGATTGTTGTACCCATGGCAACAATAATCACCTTAACACAGAAGGCAAGAAGTTGAGAGGCACAGCCACTGGAAACTGAACATACTATCATAGAGGCACCTGCTGACATTGCAGGTACACACTGCAGGAGGATAGAAGTCAGTACTGATATAGGTGGATGAACTGTCTCTCTCAGACAACTGCATTTTCATCTCATCCATCCGCCCAGAGCTCCTGCCTGTTATTGCAATAGGCTGGGACCTGGCCTACCTACCAGGCTGACACCTCTCTGCCAAGCAAATCAAAGCCTGAAAACTAATAATTTCCCTACCATCTCATTTCTACTGCACAGGGTGTCACAGTGCTCCTGAACTGTCAAATAAGAGCATCATCACGGTAAATCTGATGTGGGTTTCTTCTGACTAAAAGGCTGAAAAGGTGCTGCTGTTGGTCCCTAACAGCTCAGAATAACGAAAGCAGTAATCCCTAGAATTGCTTACTTCCTCCTCTTGTCCCCCTCCAATGCTCCCAGGCTGCCAGATCTCCTAGGGCTCCTTCTGGTTCCTGCGTCAGGAGGAGACAATGCAAAACCATGCATCCAACAAGAGGCAGAAGAACCTTCTGGGCAGAGCCCTCCCTGCATGGGCACCTCAGGCAATGACAGTGGCAGGCTTTGCAACCTGCTTAGGGGTTGGGTTTTTTTCCCATCTGGTCTTCATCTTTTATCTCTCCCACTAGGTAAGATAAGAAGTAGAGTATCTCCAGGAGAACACACTGGATGCTCTCCATCATGGTTGGATCTTTTCGTAACCCTTTGCCCAAGATCTACTCAGAGACAAGTAGTTTCCCAACTTGTCTCTGTCATAAAAGAAAAACCTACCGTAAGCTCTGATAGCATTGATCTTTGTGTTCTCTATCCTACTAGCTACTCTGCACTTACAGCTTCTTAAAGTTCGGGGGAAAATCCCGCTTTTACTAATTACCTGATCAAACTTATTGCTAACCCTAAGGCTGGGATGAATGTATGGTGATGATAATCAAACCCCTTGGATAAATCTGGTGGTAAATTCTGGTGATTTCATGGTAAATTTCTAAGTCAACTCACCATGAACTAGGCATAACTAGGGCTGAGGGAAAAGGAGGGTGAGTTTATGTTTCTGAGAAGTGGGAGCTAATCACAATGGGCTGGGCATGGGTAGGACACCTGTGCTGTCTGGCATGTGCATACTGTACGTGTGTGATGGGGTATTCTCGCTGTAAAGGAACTTACAGATTTAGATGCCAAAAGTATAACAGGCATTTATGGGTGAGGTGCTGGTTAGCTGTTAGTAGAGAGAAACTGCACACGGACTCTTAGATCTAAACTCCAGACATCTAAATAATCGTAAATCAGCTCCACTGACTTAGTGTGAACATTTTGTGGAAAGCAAATTAAACAGCTTAAAGTCTTCATTGTATTGTCAGAGCAGTTAGATCCTAAAGCAGAGAAGGATCTGGCCACAATGATGAATAGGGAGATAGGAAAGGCCAAAACTCCCAGTGAACAGGGAGATAGGAGAGGCCAAAACTGGTCCAAAAGCCAAAACATGTTCATCTCAATAAATACTATGTCAGCTCATCAAGTAGGAGAGCTAAGGGAGGAAGATCAGCCAAAGAAGGCTAATGTTGTATATTTGAATTTTGACAGTGATTTTGATTACATAAAGGCAGACTTCATGGGTTCCATAAAAGCAGCAAACACATATCTCAGTAGCTTAAGAAAAATATGTTGTATGGATTTTCTATTTTCAAATCTGATTTTATCTTTCAAATTCCCTTCTACACAGAGGTTTTTTTACAATCACAGAAACAGAAGAGACAGTAAATATTTATCTCCTTCAAACATTCAAAAGAGATGAGTATGCAGATAGTAAAGGGCGCAAGTATAAGCAGTAAGCAATTTTGGAAATCTATAGAGGGGAAAATTCTCATTCGTTCGTACCAATGGCCTGGAAATATTTTAGACATGGACAAAATCACCAATTGCGTGGGGCAAGAAACGTCGTGAGGTTCTGACCCTGGTGCCTACTCTCTCTGCAGCAGAGCCCTGGAAATTCTGACTTGTTACTCCTGCAAGTGCCTTTATAAGAAGAAATAGCATTGTAGTCACTGTTCCTAAAGGGTCTGCAGTTGGTATCAAGTTTTTAATTCCCTGATACAACTGTTGAAGCTAGTAACATAATCTAAGTGCATGATTTTGTTAAAAAAGATGTCTCTGTGGACCAAGGCCATCCTCAGCCTAAGCCCAGATATGTTGTCACTGAATTTTTTCAGGTGAAAAATGGAATAAAATACATCTGTCTAAGAAGATATAATCAGCAAAATAATGTCAAATATTATCAGGTACACAGGCATCACTGTAAGAGTTGTTCTGACTACATCAGGTGTCATATAGCCTTTCATATCTATCTCTGCACATACCATTGGTTTCACCAGGAAGATGCTGCTGTGACATTTCTGCAAGGAAGCTGCAGTATTCCCCTTAGGAAGTCCACACTGAAATTTGCAGGAATATAGGACCAAACTGCATGCTTTGTAGCATTTATTGCTATGCATATATATACTGTGCATATATATCATTCATGCAGAATTTGTGAGTAAGGCTATTCAGCTGACTGTGTGTAAATAATAAAAAAAAAAGATGACCACATTCTGAAGACCTTTCGTCCGTCGTAATTCTCCTGTTAAAAAACATGCTCTTAGATTTCTAGAGGACAATAAATTTCTAATCTGTGCAGAGAATTCAGATTGATTTAACCAAAGAAGACCCTCTCATCAACCCTACAAGCCACCAGGGCATTGAAAAGACTAAAGACTTTATTCAGCATGGGAAACCTAAAATACCGAGTGACCACACAAATGGCCTACTCTGCATTTTTCCAAGTATCTCTCAGAAAATAAAATTCTGGATGTGTTACCAGAAAATCCAATGCCACTTTAACTGCAGTGCAGCTTCCAGACTAAAATATAACTTACATACACAATTTTACTATTTTTGAGTATTTCTCCAAATCCAATCTTAGATTATTCCTCATATATATCTTTTTTTATCTTAAGATCTTTTGGAAAGTTTCTGTTCTCACTTTCATGTACTTTTAGCTATGGATTTTAAGATTACTTGTGTATAGGATCAAAAAAACAAGTGCCAGTGGATATAAAGCAGCTGGCAAGCAGAGAGAATACACCATTTGTTATTTTTTTTTATTTCACTAACTTCATGTATATTTTTTCTGCCTGGTCTCATTTGACAAAGATTGCATACAGTAGATGTGAGAAACATTTTAATGCAAACTACGCTGAGAACTGCTGTTGGTAAATGATAGTGTCTATTTCCAAACATGAGCATGTCTAATTGCAGATAGGCATCATCACCAAGTAATTTTCCTTAGGTAATCTCTCTTTATTATAAATTCAACCAGAAACAATAGATGAGATTATCCCATAAATGCGAGCATGCATTGCTATTAGAACAGCACTGGCCCAAAGAGCTGTTTCTGGGCATTAATTCTTCTCTGAGAAACACAGCAAGACTGCACTTTTCCTGATGTCATTTCCATAGAGATTTTAATTGCAGGGATTCTGTTGTCTCTCCTTCTGTCTTCCACCTTGTACTGTTTTTGGAGGTGGTGCCCCAACATTCCAGGAAAGTGATTGTTAGGTCAAGCCTTCTTGTAATAACATCCTCTTAAAATGACAACTGGAGGTGGACAAGCTGGCTCCAGCTTTGCTCCAATGATTTCAGTCCCATGGGATGTTCCCCCCAGGCTATCTGATTTCTTTAACTAAATCCAGAAAAGCTGAGCTACAAACTACAGCTACAAAGAGAGGTCAAACAATTAGAGCTTCCATAAAATGCTTAAAATGTTCTCTTCTTTCCACAATATATTTTCTATTACTTTGTAATTTCCCACTTGCTACTTACACTAACAGAGCGCTATATCCTTGCGAAACTAACTCACAAACTTTCCTTTATCAGATTTAGATATTACTGAGGAGGTTGAAGGTTAATTTGGGTAATTTTCTTGGCTTGCTCCATTGCTCACCTTCCTCCAGTCCGTTTCCTGCCAAAGCTTATTAAACTCACAACTGGATTTATTCATATAATCATCTCTGCTCTCAGGAAAATAAAGTGGGTTTGAGGCTGGTACTCAAGTTTGTTCAGAGGATAACATGCAAGGGTTTTTTTTACTTTTTAAAGAAGACACACAACATCAAAGGGCAAAAAAAGCAAACCTGCAGTCTCTTAGTTTTCATTTTTCAAGAAAAAAAAAGTACAGTTCAGATGGTATTTAGGTTTTACTTCTTTGCATAATGAAAGTATCAGTTTCGGTTTTAATTGCTGATTTCTTTGTGGTACCTGTAACGTATCAGATGAAGGCTTTGAAGGAGGGAGTCTAATGTCATCTTTACAACTCAAATACTGAACTGATCAAAAGCTCATCAATCTTGTAATTTAAACTGATTAAAGCTCATTTAAAAGATGTGTGCAAAACCCATGGATTTTAGCTATCAGGGCAGATAACTGCAATGGATGGTCAAAAACATGCTGTGATGTCTGTAGGTGGCACAAATTTTACATGGCTATTCTGTAGACACTCAGTGAGCACAAAGCAGACCCCATTCTGGATCACATTCTTTTTCTCCTATTACCTCTGTGTATGTTTTCCAGACCTAGGTCTCACTAAGTTTTCTTTTTGCACGTTAGCACATTCTTAGCTGAAGAACCATTGGACATCAACTCTGTTTTTTTGTCCTGTTGCTTAAGACACTGTCTCAAAAAATGAATATCTGAATCTTCTGGTTAAAAAAAAAAAAAAGTAAATAAAAGAAAAAAGATCGAAAGCAAATCTCACAGTTTCAGGGCATGCAAATAAACCCACTAAGTTTTTCTTCCATGTAAGTTTATGGTCTGGGTGGTGGGATTGTATTTTTCTTCTTCTACCTATATTTTAAAATAAAAAGAATGAGTTGACCAAGTCCGTGAAGAAAATCTGCCTTGGAAAGGGCTGAATGCTGTGACCACAAGCATTGCTGTGGAGGCCCGATGACCAGGAGAGGTTCTGGTTGGCAGCTGGTGGTGGGAGTCCTGCCTCTGCCTGGAGGCTGCGCAGGGCAGGTGCCGGAGTAGGGGGCTAGGTCCTGTGTAGTGGAGGGATGGAAGAGGACCAGGTAACTAGAATTTAGGCACTACAGCATCTGACTTAACGACTAAATTCTAGCTTTGATCCACACATTTTCTCAGCATGCTTTCTGCAGCACAAAGCAGAGCTGAATCCAGGACCGTGAAAACTATAGTAGCAGCCTGTACATTGAACTACCCATCATACTGATAAAGAACGAACATTTCTCTCCTCCTTTCCCTCCCTCCCCCTTCTTCAGCGTACAACAAATGGGCAAATTCAGTTCCTTCTTTTCATTTAAGGTTAGGGTGACTACTGGTGAAGTTGCAAAGATGGATAATCCCATTAAAACTTTTTTTTTTTCCTTCTTCTCAGGGTGCATAGATAATTTTCGCTCTGCTCGTACATTATTAAAACTGTGAGGCCAGATTCTCAGCCGAGGCAAAGTGATGTAACTCTGTGAAAATCAATTAAGTTATGAAGATTTAAACAACAGAGAATTTCACCCTTCTGGCACTTGCATCTTAAGCACTAGTGTGCTTTTTTTTTCAGAGGTGATTATGTATGTATTTGCTAAAAATCACAGCTTATAGAAAATGTGAAGTGGTAGGAAGTATTGCCATAGAGAAAAATAGAAGAAGAAAAAGCAGAAGAGGAAAGAATTTCATCCAGCAACAATTCCTCAGTGTTTTAGTTTCCAGCTTAATGATACATAATTTTAGCTTCTTTAAAAACAAATCATGGTAATGGAGCCTCTGATTTGTATTTCTTCTCCTTGTTAAATATAATGTTTAAATATTTATTGAAAATAAGGGCATTTATATATCACATTCTGCAGCAGCCCTTCACTAATGAATAGTTTCTTGCATGTCATTTGTTGCTGTAGAGTTGCCACTGCCACCGTGTACTAACTGAGAGGTATCATAAACATCAGACTTTAACATCATTACATTTTATGCCTCTCGGATGGGATTTGTGTTCTTTTTCCAGATTCTATTATTCTATTACTGGATGCATTTCCCTGGCTTGAAGGGGAAAAAAAAAAAGAAAGGAAGAAGGGAAAAAAGTATAAGCAATGTTTTTATTAAACCTTTCTCTTAGTTTTACACAGTTTGGGGTTTGGGTTTTTTTTTTCCTTTTTCTTTTTTTCCGCTTTTGTAGACTCCATGTATTTTTAATGATTTCTCTGTGGCTTGTAGAAAGTTGAGAGGATAAGAGAAGGAAAGAGAGAGCACTCAGATAGAATAATTCAATTTTCTACTTTGTGAAGAGAAAAATCTGTCTCTGGGCTACATCTAAAAAAATAATAAAAAATGATGTTTTCCCTTTGTAGCTTCTAATGCATTTTATTTAAAGAAAAAAGCCTTTTTAAAGCTCTGCTTCTTTTTTGGAAAACGAAGTCTTGTGCTTTGCAAAATCACAGAAACAGGTGATGCACATACTTGAGTTTGTAAGGAAACAGGAGAATTTTACGACGGAACAGAAGACAGCTTACAAGAAAAACAAGCCTCTGACAAAGCAAAGTCACAGACCCAGTATTGTAAGCCTTCTTTCGTGTCACGTAAGGGAGGTGGGGAAGAGTAGAAGGGAAGGAGAGAATATAATGTGTCTTTCTCACAATATAATTAGATAGCTTAGTAATCATTTATCATTTACATGGGTAAATCTTGAGCACTATCAATTTTTGCAATGTTTTTCTGTGTATGTCACAGGCAACATTTTACACAGAGGAGCTGGGGTTTGTACCCCCAAGTATACCCGGGTACTAGCTTTTGGTGGGAACTTGGTGCCTAGGAAAGAGCACAAACTGCTACTGCAGGTGAAACCACCGCTCTCCGTGCCAGGTTTGGGAAGGAATGCTTGGTGCTGCTGGCGATTGCAGAGATCCTGTGATGCCTATGAGCCACAATAAGTAGAAGTCCACCGCTGTCAATGTGAAAGTGTACGTAAGGGGAATGATTGCTGCACCCGTTGAAAGGCTCTGGGTGGTGTTTCTTCCAGCACAGGGCTGCATCCAAAGGGATAGAAATTTGACGCCCTAAGGGTTGAAGAAACCTAGGCATTTTTATAAATTTAGTATGTATTTATCTCTCGCAGCTATAGGGAAAAGGATATATGTTCATATTTTTATTAATGCAGAAGCATAGTGCAGGAGAGCAATTTCTAAGCTCCTCCCCTGCATTGCTCAGACTTGGAAGGAACAGGAAGATGTGACACAACAAAGTATAGGATTGTGTCTACTCCACCTATTCAGTTTTTCATACCCTTTGGCGCAGTGCTCATGGAGAACTGGCTCAATGCACTCATTTGAAAAAACGAGAGCTGGAAATTTATTTCAGCATCTACCTATGTTCAGATCTGGCTTTTGCAACAGAAAGCGTAACCATAATGTAATAGTGTCTAGAAGTCTTTGCACTGGCTTCCATCAAACTTGTGACAGCTCTTCTTGTGGAACACTGGTGACTGAGAGGAGAAACCTCTGCAAATCAAAGAGGGCTTTATTACTACATAAAAAGAGGTCTAAGCTTGATGAAGCACACCAGCTTACATCTTTGTGTCAAATATTCCAATATGCTTGATCCCTTATTCTGACATTGTGACTGAAACGTATTTCCTTCTTGCTTTTCACTGGAAGTGGGAGAAAAGAAATATCAACGTTTTCTAAAAAATGTAGATTTTGTATTTCACAGCTTGCTTGACGCATCTCAACATTATTCTTACTACTACCATTGCAAGTCATTCTTTATACTGAAGTAGTGTGGGTAAAACTCAGTGCTTGAACCATGACTCAGTAGTGGAGCTCTGGTTCCTCTCTGCTTTAACATTTGCTCAGGTTGAACATCACTTTTTGCTTAGGGTGGATCAACAACTGAGCACTCACAGACATCAGTGGGATTTGACCTGAGTGTAAAACTGAGTCTGTGCCTGACATGTGTGCTGGTGAAAAAGCTCCTGCAAGATCCCCGCTGCACTCTTTGGTGTGGGTCTCCCAGTGTCTCACTTCTATGAACAGGGCGGGCAGGCTGGCCCCAGCACCCATCCCATGGTAGTGATGCTGCTGGGGCAGCTGCAGGCAGTGCCCAACCTTGGTGCCTGCCGCTCTTCCCTCCCCAAAGTCTTTCCATTCCGGCTGCAAACTATCATGGTTCTTTTAAACTGACTTTCAAGCTGACTTATCATTTTCTAAAAAAAAAAAAAAAAAAAGAAAAAAAAAGACCAAATCCCCTAGTAATTCCACGGTTATTTTTTAATTATGCTGATGGTTGCTTTGTGAAAACTCCCATAACTAGTAATTCCTTCTTAGCATTACCAGTTTTGGGGCACCTAAACTTGCCACACCATCTTTTCCATACCTATGAGGAGTGCTTAGCCAGCTCAAGAAGTCTTCTTGCAATGCTGAAAGGATTTTGGTGAAGTGACTCATTGACAGTACCCTACAATTTAAGGAGCTGTAGCAGAGACTACATGGTTCCTGTGTTCAGGACTAGCTCTGCTTTACGACTCTTGTTGAGGAATGAAAACTCCTTATTTCCTAACAACTATATTTTAGAGAAGGTGAATAATGATTACCAACTGAAACTATTCTATGATTCTATGATTCTTGTCACTTAAAATTACTAACAATTTACTGCTAAAGACCATTTTGAAACTCCAGCTAGTCCCATGTTAATGCTAATCAAGGGTACAAGTGAGAAGGTGTATTTTAATAGTAATACTCAAGGACTGATGCATTTAACTGCCATTAGTGTTAATAGGAGTTATTCACATGAATCCATGCATATCGAGAAGTAAAGTATACTTTGTACATAGAAAATTCAACCTGTCCTATTTAGAGCACAGAAGAACAGTTTTCTAAGAAACAGCTGACTTGTTACAGGATGGTAATTCTAGCTTGGGAGGCACTTTTCCAGCTGCAGACTCCCTATTTTTCACAATATCTACTGTTTGCTGCTCACTGTCTGCAAAGACCATCTAAAAGTTTTTTTTTTTCAGGCACTCTATTTATCTGAGTCTGGCTTCTCAGTCAGGAAACAATCTTTTTGGTGCTGAACTGCTACTGACAAATCTACATTCTGTCTTAAATAAAAAGAGGAATTCCTGTTGCTTTGTAGGCTTGTGTGGCTCAGGTTGCTACTTGCAGGAAATTAGGGTACATCCCATGAATTAGAAATAAGGTAAAAAGTCTAAAAAGTCCTGTAAGCATTTTGGGGGGCTAGCATAGAGTCCAGGTTTTTTTTAAAGATGACTATTCTATTATTTTATTCATTTTGATTTACCCAAAGGTATAAAGGCTTGTTTTAAATTCTGATTCACAGAGCAGCCATAAAAAAGTCGCTTCATTTGTAGCAACATTAAACAAATTTCAGAATGGAAATCTACAAATCTACTGCAGATCTAAGTTCCTCCTGTTGTTTGCTGCTCAATTTGTTTAATGGAATTAACAAAGGTGTCAAATAGGGGAAACTGAGCTCCAAGTTTATTATCTGAATTGATGGGGATTACCTATTGTTTCTTGTTCAATTAAGTATTCTCACTTTACCTGAGGCAAATAGTCTTCTAAAAGCTCTACTGTCATTGGGAAGAGAAAAAAAATCCCCAGGAGAGCAATTCAGAGTAGTTAAACTGGGCTTTGGCTCTGAATTGCCATTTTGAAAGCATTTCTCTGTTCTCTCCTGACTGTAGATGGAGTCCATGGAGAACTGGTGGCCTCCCTAGGCAAAAGTTAGCTTATGAAAATATCCACCCCTGTGTCTTACTGACTCCCTAAAGACCTGTACAAGGATACCATCCAAGGGAACTATGTTTTTAACTGCTCTTGCCTAAAGGCTTCAGATTTTCTGTTAAGATTCAGAATTTGCCATACTGCTTCATGTTGGGTTTGCCATTAATAATATTTCAATGCATTTTTCTTGGTGAATCCAGTTTGCTGTAAGATAGAGAGCGCTTCTCATGAAAAGAGCAGCTCCTGTCCTCTACCAGATACTTTGTTGTTGTTGTTGTTGGTTTACCGTTTTGGGTAGAAATTAATATATTGCTTCTCTGCAGTCTTAATGATGTATTTCCAGGTCTGTTAGGAAACATTCATGGGGCTGAGTAATGCGATACATATTGTAGCTATCATTGTTGCCTACATGATGTTCAGTATAGGAACCTTGGGAAGTACGTACTAAACAAACACATTAATATGACAGGACCGGTTTCATTTGATTTGTGTTCTGAAAGGCAAGGTGAAATAGAAAACTCAGCAAGCAGGTAGGACGAAGTAAATCATTTGAGGAGAGCCCCAGCTGATAGCTCAAATCCACCAAAGCCAATAGCAATCCATGAGGTTTTCAAGAGACCACATCTCACTGAAAACTTCATAAATTTTGTTTCTTTCTTTGAGAGCTTCTATTCTGAGTACGCTTTGAACCATAGCACTAAACCCACTCCTGTTACATTGCAAGGAGTAATCTTATTTTTTTTATGAACTCTGTGCATTTATCTTTATTAATTTTACTGGATGAACCTGCCCTGTTTGATACTACTGACCATGAACATAAAACTTCTTAGTTATGATTAACGCAATGTTTTCTTCTTTCTGACACTGCACATTCTTCTAGGTTCCATTTATTTTTAATTAGGATACTGGCATTTTCCAGTCTGCCAGCCAAATCAGTGCTTAGCTACATGAATAAATACTGGTATGGGCATAGGAATATTTCGCCCTCTGCTGAGCAAGGGGAAGAAGACTTAGTGTAACCCTTATCATTTAACAAAATATGGATCAGGACACTTCCATGATGCTCAAAAGAGCAGTGAGAGAAAGACCTACCGAATGCACGAATCAGATTTATTTTTTCTGTGTCAGGGTGCCTGCAAGATACTACACAATAATTCATCTGTTCAACCACATGTTTATCTGGGACATTTCTGACCTTTTCAGGGAAGAAGCCTGAGTGTATCCAGACAGGTAGTAAATGCAGAATAATTGGCTGGATAATTTTAGGAAATCTGGTGAGATACTAAACAGTTGAAAGCTCAATATTGGCTTAATTCTCTTAAACCAGTAAAAATGTCTTCTGTTTTTTTACCACTGAAGTAAGGGTTAAGTCAATGGTAAGTCAATTTTGAAAATCCTGTCCTTAGTGCATAATGCATAATCATTCATTTCTTGCATCCAGTCTGTTTCGTTTGATTATTCACACCTGCCTTTGGTAACACGGTATAGCATAGCTAGCTAGACCAACTACCAAACACCTTCTTCGACAAGGAGTCAGCATTAGTGATGATTCAACTGCTATTTCAGGATGCTATTCTTAGCAACTCAAGTTGTTCACAATTTGTTGTAAAGCTTTGCTAGTTTGTGACTTCAGTTTTGCAAGACATCTTAAAGTGCTGGCTGGTCTGCAGGTGTACAGCTTAACTATTGTGGGTACAATGTCCCTAACATAGTCTAACTTTGAATGTTTTGAAAGTTTCAGTAATTCTCCAGTTAATATTTAACTGGCGAGATGCCAGAGGCTTCGGGAATCTATTCAAATAAATGTCTCAAATTTATCAAACTCAGAAGCTGCAAGAGGAGTCAGTGAGTACTGCAATCAAAAGATCATCTTTGCAACTCATTAGCCTTCTGCTTAATAGAAAGAACCACAGAAACATCTTTTCTAATTGTCTTCCACAGCTTGCTGGGTAAAGGAATAGTTAAAGTACAATAGCACATAAAGAGAGGAAACCTCTTCTAACTTTAAAACATTGCCTTTTGTCTGACTTGTGTGCAAAGTACTAATACTCTACTCCCAAGTATTCCTCTATACCCCAAAATGCTACCACCGCTATGGCTTAGAGAAATGCCTTTGTTTTGCTTAAGTGTCAGGGACCTTTGGTTTTTGAGCAGGAGGTTGCAGATTCCATTACTCAAGATAGAGGCTGATAGTGATTTGCTCCTAGATATTTTTTCTCTCTATGCTGCTCTGATTCTATATAATGTGTGCATATCTTCTACACCGGCAAAATGAACTTTTACTCTTGTCTTTCAGTGAATCCCCTTAATATTCACGTTTAAAAACAAAGAAATGTTACTATTATGTTCCATAAAAACTTTTTTTTTTTTTTACCTTGTATTGTATCCTAAATATGAGACATGTTTCTGAAGTGGAATGTTAAGACTCTTCATACTAACGTCTTTATTGAGGCCCTTCGCTGTGTTCTTATAAGAGGCTTACGCATTTCCAGTTTCAAAATTATATTGATGTTTGATCAGAGTTTTAGGCAAAGAGCAGGAGATCTCAGTCCTGTAAGTCTTTAGGAAATGTTCACGTCTTTAATATGCTTCACATTATTGATACTAATGGTTCTGGTGTTGTGGGGACTGGAGGCGACTCACATAGTCTGCAGGAGGGAGATGGGGGCATGGATCCTTTAGGGACTCCCAGTCACTCTGCCAAGCTTTGAGCCAGTTGGAAAGGAGAGAATATTTTTCTTTCTAGTTCCTCAGCATTGCTTTTGTTGCTGGTAATGGAAGCTATCTAAAAATAATGACTGTGCGTGCTCAAAATGAGTTACCTAAATATGTATTTAGACTCCTGGAAAACTTTATTAATTCTTTGTACATTCTCACTGCTTTTCACAAGAATCTGCTGTTACAGCCCCTTATTATGTGTTTAGGGTAACTAAATCCAGAGTCTGCTTTTGCATACATTGTCTTAATTACTTTCACAAAGTGCAACTGAAGTGGGAGTGCTTGCATTTGTGTATTGTCCATTTTGGTCACGCCAATGGCATACAATGGTGCTTGTCAACACCGGCACAGCACAAGGGCTTCTTGCTGCTGTGCAAGTACTAAGGCAAAGTTGAGGGAGTCTGTCTTCAAAGAAGGAGACACTGATGCCACAATAACGCTATTTTATTACGTTGATGTGTCGTCTGTGTCTTTATTGCGTGACTTGCATGTTGACATGGATGGATGTGGACAGTCGGGCATCCAGCCTGCCCCTGCTTGGAGCTGGCTGCGTGTGAACCTGCTCTGGCCTGGAAGCTGTAGCTGGTAGCACCTCGCTCAGAGGTGTGACCTAGTAAATAACCTCCGCTGAGGGTACTTTGCCATATTAAGTGATGTCCTGCACCATGTCAGTACACCTCTGTGGCTTCTAGACTGAGTTGAGCTCTTTCCAGCCAGCTACGAGCATGAGCAGCGCAGCCTTAACCCATCTCTGTAGACACACCTTGAGCAATTGAATGACGTTATTCCTCTGGAAGGCTGTGGGTGCAAACGGTTGACCGTTTGTTCCCTCATTGCTCTGTTTGGCTAAGATAGCAGGGAAATATTCTAATTTGCCCAAGAGCAACCAGTCAGAGAGGGCTGCTTGCACCCCTGTGTTTTCTTTATAATGCAAGAGTCACATCTAGGAGTCACAAGCATGGTTTAGCATGCCATTGTATTAGAAGCTGGAACAAAACAGAGCTTCCTTGGTAAACAGAAATCTGACTTAAATTTGGTGTTCTTATGATTCTAACTGAGTAAAGCTCTGGTCTGAACAGCTGGGCCAGATGTGACTTGAATTCTATATACAAACTGCTCATTTCTGAAAACAAAAGTATTTGGGTATTTCAGAGTTTTTCTCATAAGAAAAAGCTATTTTTCTGCATTATGGAGAATAAGATAATTAAGCTCAGTTTTAATTCCATTTAATTTTGATAGAAATAGATAAATTTACATATTCAAAAATATTTTATTTAGAAAAGCCCAATTATTCTGGGTGAAAGGAATATGGGGCAGTGATCCATTGCATTTACCAATGCAAATGGCAATTGCAATTCCAATGCACCATTTAAAGCACATCAGAACTAAAAAAACAGTACAGCTCAGAACCTCTGCAAGAGAGAAGAAACTCTTTTTTTATTGAAGAAGAAATAATTTATATATTTTCATCACATCGAAACTGCAGAGCACATCAAAATCAAATGTTTTAAATTCTAAATTAAAAAAAGATACAGTTCAGGCTGATTGTTGCCTGCAGGAAATCTTCCAGGCTGCTTTCTGACATTCTAAATATAAAATACACCTTGTGAGAAATGTTTGATTCATTCTGAAGCCTGTGATGAATGTCCGCCAGGAACCATCGACCATTGCCTCATCTCTTGTGGAATCAAATTGGAGCTTTCCCAGAGAAAGCAGAGGTAGGCCTCTGAAGTTCAGTATTTAATCTAACTTCCTTGTACACCCTTAATCTTGCCTGAACAGATAAAGCAAACTTGTCTTCACGGCTTGGTGAGAAATGACCACTGTTCACTGCACAGTGAGTTTGTTACTGTGGAATATAATTGTTGGTAAATAAGGACAGTGGGTTGGTAGGAAAGTTGCTTCTCTTTTTTTTTTTTTAATTATTATTCTCTTGTTTTCATTCAACTTTTTTTATTGTTTGGTTCGGTTTTATTAAAAAAAAAATAAAAAAATAATCCCAACCTGTTTCCTGTCTTTGTTCAAAAGGCAGGAGGATCCTGACTCTTGCGAGTGGTCTTTGGGGATCTGCCTCTTTCCATGTCTGTTTTTGCAACACAAATTTCAGATAGAAGTTGAAGATCTGCTGTTAAACGCCAGAATACAACAGATGAAAGGATAGCTACAAAAGTCCATAAACATGCCTTATTTATACTGTGTGGTCAGAAAACACACATAATGTTACATAGTACAATGGCAGTTGGACTGGAATCCCAAACTGAATGAAACTTTCCTAAGTATAACATAAACATAAGCAACCTCTGCTGTGAGATTTAAATCACAGTTTGTGTGAAGTTTAAAGAACAATAATAGACAAAAGCAACATGTAAATGTGTGATACTTATGCAGAATTGTGACCAGGCGTTCATACCTCCATTATTTGTTTAAACTTCTTAACATTTTCTCATAAATTTCCTGTTATTTTGAGAAACTTCTGGGTTTATTACTGGCTACTACTTGTGTTTTATTTTTCTGGAACCTCTCTTTCTTCCTTCCAGAAAAACTAAAACATGGGAATTTGAATTTAAAAGGTCAAGTCAGTATTTGTTGCCTTTTAACTACAGCTTTCTATTATAAATTGTTGCCGAGAAATTAATTGGAAAAAGCCAAGAGGGTATTCTTCATGACATTATTCCAGGGCGTAGTTTTCAAGCTGTTTACTACAGAGACAACAACACATTACAAGTCCCGTCCACATGTAAGATAGCATGCACTGGGGCATAATGATAAGCAGATGGCATTATTTGCAGTGGAAGTAATAGCAACCAGAAGCATTACTGCCTACATTATTTTGCAAATACTTTTATGTTATGTTGTGTTAAAGTGTGGAACTTTGTGTGCTTTCCCTGTGCAAGGCATAGGTATTGATAGCAATTGGTGAGAGAACTGGTGGTAATAAGTAAACAGGGAGTAGTTATTTGGAAGTAGGTGGTATTTAAAAACAACAGAACCACAGCAGTCTTAGCTAACAAAAGAGAGAACAAGACAGAACAAATACTAGTGAAATATTCCGGGAAACGGAGGGAAGACAAAATTGGATGTTGGTTCTGTCATTAAAGATGTTGATTCTGAAAGTCTTTGTATGAATATGCCATTCAGAAAATTTGAAGCTTCTAACTTTTATTACCAATAATACTGCCTAATTTACCACTGCCATCTGCCTGGCAATTATTGCTGGAAGTAGTGCATCCAGGGCAGATTACTTCAGAGAATGACATTATAGGACATGACTGCATTGTGAGATGAAGTGTGATAGGGAGATTCCCAGGCTAGCAGAGACTGAAGTTACATATTTTACATACACATATGCACACATAAATATATGCCGGTGTGTAAGCAGATACACAGTATGTCTCTTTGTACGGACAGATACAACACTGTGTAGAACTGAGGCTTATGCTGTTTCGTTATGATAAACCTTTGCCAGGTTAGCGCAATGTTCCCCTCTTGAGACTTAAAGAAAACTCTGTGGTCAAAAAAAATACAGCAAAAAATTTAGAATATTATTAAAATTAATTCCTTTGGAAAGACATCTTTGCATGAACTTGGAGCTATATTTCCTCTAGATATGTCCTCACTGCCTTCTGCACTTAGAGCTAGACTGTAAATCTTTTTAGAGTCACCGATACATTGAAATAGATGGTGCAGAAGGGACTACATCTGTGGCAAGTCCCAAAGGCATTCACCCTCCAAAGGCACAAAGGACCGTATGCAACAGTGGCAAGGGTACCTGCTGGAAGACTGCAGCGTGTCCTCCCTCTAGCACTGGCTCGAAACAGCTGGTGTGGAAAAAGGACAGGCAATGAACATGTCAGGCTGTTCCCTGCTGTCCTGCAGAGCGCAGCTAGCTGCTGTTCTTCTTATCTCTCCAGTGAAGAACAGGATGTGGTGTCACTGGGGACTGACATGGGAGGAGAGCTTCAGGCACTGTGAATTCGCTGCAACTGCTACTTCGGAGGAAGGACACCAGCACTGAGAAGCTACTGTGTGCGGTATATACTCCTGTACTCCACAGAGGATATAATCGGAGGAGAACCATCATGCTGTTGGGAATGGAGGCTTGCAGAGTGAAAGAAATTCTGTGCATCCAATCAGAGGAAAAATGAAATGATTTTGGAATAAGCTTTGGGAAAGGTGCTTTGTAAACCCTTCTGGTAAAGAATGCAATAGTAATAATAGTAATAATAATAGTTAAAAAGCATAGTAGTAGATATATACTTAATTAATTTATGGTCTCATCTTTTGGACATTGATCCAGGGATTCTACCACTCAAATGAGAGAATCTGATAAGAAGGATCACCAAAGTAATTCAATATTCTCATTTATCTGTATCATGGTAACAGCAAGAGATCTGAGAACATAGAACAGTCACTCAGGTAATGCAGTGTAGGGTGCAGTCCTTGCACTAAAAATTTTACTGTCTAAGCAGGTGAAACAGTCAAGAGACAGGTGAAGGAAAGCACTTTCACCTTCATTTCATGCACGAGAAACAGAGCCTTTGCCCCAAACCTGGGATTTCCTGATGTCTGTGGAGTTTGGATTGCAACCTGGAAAGATACAGAAGCGTGTGCTCACAGTTATGCAGGAAGCTCTCTAACACTGAAAGCAATAGGAACCGCACCCTGAAATGTTAGGATCTTTGTTCCCATGAGTTGCTGCAAATGCTGTTGATGTAAAGGGCCAATTAGAAATTAAACTAGGATCTGTCAGATGATATAGCTAAAAGACTGACTTCTTCTGAAACATGTTTTCCTCTCCAGGTTCAGGTAACAGCGCTGTGACTGTAACACAGCATACACAAATACAGGAGCTCTAGGTCAGCTGTGTTGTGTACTCGTATCTGGTCAGTCACGTCAGCACGGACAGCAGCAAAGGTAGCATCCTGCTTCGCATACTGACCCTCTCTGCTGTTCAAAGTTAGATTTTCAGCTGGGCTAGCTCGGCTATGCCTGTGGCACACATCTGCCACAACAACTTCAGCAGACAGACTCCAGGATCTGAAAAGCGACATCATAGTCAGTTAGAGGAGTTATAAGACAAAGAAATACTCACAAAGGTCCTGAGGAAAGCTGCAGTCATTCACAGCTCCTGAGCCTACAAGAAGTATTGTCTATGTCTATGTGAACTGAACTGTTGCAACCATAAAAAGGCTGTAACAGAATGAAGACAGAGTGATTCTGTTGTATCCAAAAGAAAAAAAGAAATCGATGTGGGAAAAAAAAGTGCCTACTGTAAAGTGTAAAAGCTGTATCAATTTGTTCTCTAATACACAGCCTTTTGAAGTGCCAAGGCGTATTTCTAAGTGGAACTTTTTTTTCCTTTTATTTGAATTTATGGGCTGCTTAATCATACAGAAGCAATCATGTAAAGCCAAAAGACTGTATTAAATAGCAACAAAAAAAGTTCCTTTTAAAGTCGAACACCAACGTGTTATAAATTTGAGGTACTCTGTTTTCATAAAGGATCCTGTGTATCGCAGCATTGACGCAAACTTAAATATTACAGTTACATTGAGCTTGAAATCAATGAAGGTGCTTCACTGTAAACAAGGGAACAATTTGACCCAGTGAGCACAATTGACTTTGTTTTAGTCTGGGATGTGAACTGGAGCTTGTGTGAAAATTTCCTCCTCACAAAGCTTCAAACTACAGTACAGCTGTTTCTCTCACCCAGCTTACATGGTTCTGAGTGGTAAAGTATTAGCTAACAATCAGGAATGTTTCTTAACACCTACTAAGCTTCCATGCAGTAAAAAAAAGCTAAATACTATTTTTAACAAATTAATGTCTAGCTACTGATCATGTGATAATGGATAAAATTAAATCAGAAAATATTGTCTTTTATGTGTCTACATGTGAATATGTGAGAAATCTACTGCACTGAAGATGTAGCTTTTGTCATACAATTCAGAAAATGTATTAATAATGGATTTGAATGTAACTGCACATATGTTCGCATATATGACATCAAGTGAAAAGGGCAGAGCAGGAGAAATACACATAGTCCAAAAAAAGCACCATTGTTTTGACTCCTAAAGTCTCTCCCTTGACATGTAATGGTGATACCCAGAAAATTTTTGGTTACCTGTGCATTCTTTTAGCAATTGTCATGACTTTCAGAGGATCAAGGTTGTATCCATATGTTCTTTTTCACTGCAGTGGTTTTTGCAGTCGTAAGTGGAAAATGAATTGAAATGGTTTTTATAGGAGCATGTGGGTTAAAACTGGCTGAAAGACTATAAACAAAAGATTATGATAGTGACTAGGGGAAAAATATCTAGTAGGGTAATGAAGGGTGCAGTTTCAGGATTGTTCCTATTTAACATCTTCATTAGCAATCTGGAAGAAAGAATAAACAGCATGTTAATGAAATGCACAAATGATACTAAATTAGGAAGAGTCACAAATACTAGTGAGGACAGAAGCATAATGCAAAGGCCCTAGGGAGAAGTGCAGGAAGGAAATAACAAAACAAGCCACTACTCAGGGGAAAAAAAAGCATACTAATATGTTAAAGCTAGAGCAGTGTGAATCAATGTGGGGGGAAAATCTGCAGAAGTAGTAACATTGGAAGAAACTGAGCAACATATTAGATATGTGCTGTAATGTGATATGCTGGCAATAAAAGCCAATATATTCTGGGCCATATGTGTAAAGGCATAAAGTCATGGATCAAAGAGGCCATAGTTCCTCTAAATGGCTCTCTGCTTACTGAAAATGGAATATTCTGTTATGGGAACAGAAGAGTATTGATACTGAAGGAGACCCCCCCAAGTCGGCATAGCTATCCTCAGTTGTAATGGCAGGCATTTTGGTTAAAAAAATTCTGCAAGAAACAACAGGGAAGGAGCGATGTATAAATGTACGGAAAGCCTCTGATCAAGAGGAAGTGGAAGATGGGTTAATGGCAGGAAAAGTAACTGGCTGAACTCTGAAGGGTTTTTTAACCTTTATTCAGGTCAACCTCATTTTCTTCTTTTATGAAAGAAGACAAGATGGCAAGTAACTTGCAAGAGAAAAGCAGTGCTCACTTTCCCATTGGTAAAATATTTACCCTCCCCACCCGACACCTACATATAAATCTAATGAAAGGAAAACATTGTGAAAATCTTGGGGCCAATATAGTTCCTCACACTGTGATAAACTTATCACCTGGAATAATTTGAAAGTTGTTTGCTTGTTGGTTTTTTTTAAATGAGAAAGACTGTAAGGTAAGTAGGCAAGTATGCATAGGAAAAGGGAGATAAAAAGGGGCTAAAGTGTATCCTCATTTCCCTGTTTTTTTAAGCAGGACCCAGTTTAAGTCTATATGTCATGTAAATAGACATTTTCTTTCGATCAAGAAAATGTCCTTTATTTTTTGGCAAGATGGGGGATAAAAAGAAAAGGAATAAAAAACAAAAACCACCAGCAAAACCAGTTGTGCCATTGACCTAATCCATGCTACATCTGGATTTTTGACACTGCATGCATTCTAATTCTACACTCCTTTTCTACTGCTTACCCAGAATATAGTAAAACTGTAACTGAGTAAACTCGGTTAAACCATATGGTAAACAGTACAATTACAATAAAAGTGTAACTGAATAAAATTCCCTGATCCTGAGAGCGATGGTGCTTCCACAAAAGGAGAGATTGAATAGATTAATATTCTTCAGTTTGTAAAAATGGAAAGGGATTGTTAACATTTATTATTATGCACGTTCATATAAATACGCTCATTAATATGAACAATATGGAAGAGTGAATAATCACTCCTCATTCTTTTTCTTCTCAGAATAAAAGAATGCAAGAATAGAAAATGAAAAGATCAGCCAGCTGGTATAAAACAGAAAGAAGGGCTGTTCCACATTGTGTCTAATTAAACTCTAGAACTCATTACCAGAGGATGGGTGCAAAAGGAGGTCAGAGAGATCATGGAAAAGAAGGATGTGTAGGGGCACTGAGAAGAAAGTTTCACATACAACTCGTTGCTCTGAAAGTCCCTAAATTTCAGTTTACCAGAAGCTAGGGCTATATATCAAAAACATGTGGGTCACTGTGTGTGTACTCACTTTCTTACTCTCTTCAATATGTGTTTTTACCCATACACCAGGTATGGCATAGGCCTTATACCATTAAGCTGACGCAATGAAGCCTTCTTTATGCTAAAAGTTACAGTAATAATCACAAAGAATCACAACGAAGTACCCCATCTGTGAAGGAACTGTTATTTAACAAAAGACGAAATTTTGAAAACACACACACACACATGCATGCACACGCATACACCTGCACACCCACCCACAGCAAAAAGAGGAAAGGATTGGGAAAGCAGCAGAACTAGGAATTACGAATGCTTTTTTGGGAGGGACAGCAATATTAACTGGATGTCATCTTGCCAGCTGCTGTTTTGCCATCAGGATCTGCATTATGGTGCAAAAGCTAAGGTTTCTTTCTGAACAACTGAGAAACACTTCACTGCTTTGGAAAATAATGTAAACGCCAAAGCACTTAAAAAATTTAGTCTTCAGGAACTCCCCTACACATCAGGTATGTTTAGAATATAGACTAATTGTTGATAAAATTTTTTTGGTCAACACAATGTTTTTGTGAGTTTTAAGGGTATCACTGCTTTGGAAAATAATGTAAACGCCAAAGCACTTAAAAAATTTAGTCTTCAGGAACTCCCCTACACATCAGGTATGTTTAGAATATAGACTAATTGTTGATAAAATTTTTTTGGTCAACACAATGTTTTTGTGAGTTTTAAGGGTATCGTATGAGGACACATTCGTTCAGTATATACCAGGTCTAATCCAGGGTAAGATTAAGCTTTTTTTTAAGAGGTAATGCAGAGCTGGGATGTACCAAGAATAGAGTGGTGGGAAGGATTTTGCTTGGCTAAGGTGAAATCCAGCAGATGTTCTTGGATGTGTATGATTGCTTCTATAACTTACTGTGGGTTTCCTAGATTTATGCACCTATCTAACTTCATTGTGATATAAAGAGGTGAACGTGTCTCGCACTGTATGAAAAATATGAAACATTGGTTGGAGGCTTTATATTTAAGGACTGTTAGACTCTCTTGTCCATGACAACATGTTCAGGTTTTCTTGTCCCATCTTCAAACACCCCATAGATGCTGAAAGCTTGGTTAAAAATGTTTTTGGTAGGTTAAATATGTATTTCAGTTTTCTTTGTCAGGGGAGGAGAACAGTTTTAGGTTTAGAAGTTTTTATAAGGAAAGAAATAGCGCATGTAAAAATAAATAGAAGACTTTTTGCACAACCTACAGTGTTTGCTAAGTGTGATCCCAGAGGGAAGATTAAGAAAGACATCATAAATCCAAGACTCTAGCTTAATAATGAAAGGATAGAGATATTACTGGGACATGAGACACAGTTTATTTAATTATTAAACCTATTTGGATTGTCAAGAATTTTGAAAACTTAACATATTCATAAAATATTTGGTTTCTTTGAGAGGATGAACTTCTCTTAGGTGAACTCTGCTAACTTTGTTAGTTACTTTCTCATAATACTTTAATAATGTATTTAGCAAGGGACCTGTATAAAGGATGAAGAATGGTATCTGGGAGAAGAGTCTGCAGTCATTTTGTTATCAGATTTACTACAGCCTTTTGAGGGCCTATATCCCTTTGTGTACCTGCACAAGTCTTTCCTAAACGATTTTCGTCCTTGATCAAGAGTCTGTTTCAGACTGCAAGTTTATGATAGCGCTATGTTTATAGGACAAGCAACTAATTTTGTTTCCCATCCCCAAAAAAGATCTCCATGAGCTCTGGTTGTGGACTGGCACTTGTCACAAGACCTACTAATAGAGGCAAGACCCATAGTCAATAAAAAATGTGCTTATCACTGGAGGCACAGACAGACATGTTTGGGGAGATGTCAATTCATAAGTTTGTAAGTTCACCTGTTAAGTAAATAAAAATAAATTGCTTTAAACGTCTTTGATTTTGAACAAGGGTATTTGCGTCTTTTGACTTCTATTAACTGATCAGCTTCAAAAGTTCATTGAAAGTTAATTAAAAAAAGGTGCCATGCAGACAACTCCTGCTCTTAATGGCAAGACATTGCAGTTTGGTATTTTTCTACCACTTTGTGGCTAAACCTCACCACTTTCATCTTCTTTCCAGTTTCTCTACTCCAAATAGTTGACTCCACTTTCTAGGCTTCATGTGACTCCAGCTGGGTTCCTCTGGAAGACAAGGTGCAGAGATGATGGTACTTGTCTTCTCAGGGCAGCACTAGGCTGGCAGACTAGAAGTTAACATGACTCCTGAGTGAAACATACCTTGTCAGACTGGTTTTGGGAATGGAGAGCTAGAATAACTGTTCTCTGCTTTCTGAGCCCAAACTGGCCTGAAATATTTACTCTCTTCATGGCCAGGGACAGCTTCAACATGTGGTCCAAGTAAAAAGTAGCACTCTCATGTAGTAAGTTTTTTCCTCTGTGACTGAGATTGCTGGAACACACATGCTTCCTTGCTTAAGCCAAATTATAAATGCAGTAATGAAGAATGTTTTGCAGTTATTATTTTTAATCTTTTTCTGTATTCAAAGTATATTTCTTGGCCAACAAGTCTTGGCACCAGCCACAAACTTCAGATCATAGCAGGTCCTGCTTTTCTAGCTCCCTGAAATGTTAAAGAATTATACAAAAAATAGCTGAACACCTACATACTGTATCCCCATGCCCTTTTCCACTGAAGTATGGAGCAGAAGATGGGCAAGCTTACATAGCCTGTATTTATCACTGGGCTGTGATTATTCCGATACAGTATACCACTTTAACCACAACAATAGCCACTACTGTTTTAAATATAATAAAATGCTGGAGTAAATCTATGATAAACTTAACAGATAGGTAGAAAGAAAAAACACCCTGGGAATTAACAGCTGAGGACAGAAGATCAAATTCTTGCTATACTAGTTGCATGTCAGTTGATTTTTCTTCTAACATCTAATAGAATCATAGAATTCCTAAGG
>VWZZ01003211.1:144916-156404 GCA_013399095.1 Psophia crepitans | reverse complement strand
TGATTCTATGAGTCTATGATTCATCTTTGAAAACATTTGTTTTAAAATCAAAACAGGCAATTTAGGGAACTTTCCATGAAGACTGAATAAATTTTGATTGTTGGAGGCAAGAGGAAATCTATGGATGTAAAAGGAAAAGAGAGCCCGTTGATCATATTCAAAGAACAGCCTGTATTTTGGGATTGTCATCTATTTTTATTTCTGTTTTTATTTCCACTGTAAACCCAGTAAAACTTCCTAATGGCATGAAGCTTGAGAATTCATCCTAAGTGTAAACTTGTTCTAACAGAATAATAAATTTTTCAGAGACTGGCTTTCATCACCTGTGTACATTGTTTATTTTAACATATACAGTATTGAAATATTAAGCTTTCTGGTGTAGTTTTAACAATAGTGCTCTTGGTAGTCTGCTTTTTCATGTGCTTTTCCTTTTGAACTTTTGTGTGTCTGTAAGATGACATATTGCAAAGCTGATTGAGTGCAGTTTAAGGTGATTATGAATAATTTGAAGATATATCCTGTGCATCTTGTGCAATTTCCAACTGGTGACCCATGTGTAACAACACAAGACAAAAGTGATTTTCTAGTGGAAAGGAAGTTTCTAGTGTCCTTGGGTATGTATTTTTAAAGCTTAAAGATTTTTTGCCTCTGCTTTTGTTGGTGTCATTGAGAAATGTGCAAGATTTTTGTGTAAAGGAACAGTGTAAATTGATCTTTTAGTGGCATTCTTACCTAAAATTGCTGGTACCTTCTGAAAACTCAAAATCAAAATTCAAAAGGCATCTTCATGAAAAAAACTAAAAAAAGAAAAAGCATTCACATTGCATTTGGGATGTGGAGAAGTTAGAAGGAAAAAAAAAAACTTAAAAAGGAACATATGTTCAAAGTAGGATTTAGAAAAAGGAGGATGGGATTGACTCCTTCACTGGAATGATGAACGCACTTGCTGGCATGACAGGATGCAGAGGTGCTTGCAAAGGCGAACAGGAAAATGTTAAGTCATGACAAAATGGTACCACTTTGAGGGTACAAAGTGCAAGTGACACAGGAAAATATGTAAATCTGTGGAGAATCAAGAGGTGAGGGTTAAACTGCTTAAGGAAATATATAGATGAAATATTAACTTTTGATTTTTGAAGAAGTTTTTTAATTCCCATCCAGCAAATATGATTTGACTTTGCTGAAACAAGTGTAGAGGTGTATACACAAGATTTTGCTGTATTACAGTACGGATCTGTTTCAAGTCAAAATTAAGACAAGCATTTGTGTTTAACTGGAGAAGGATCTACTGAGTCTGTAGCAAAAATCACTAGTGTTTGAAAGCAGAATATAGTTGCTATAATTTCTTGCGCTTGGTCAGTTAGGAATGATTCTGGCATCATTAGCGTGGCCTGTTCAGCCTGGAGGAGAGAAGACTGAGAGGGGATCTGATCATTGCTTCTAAGTATCTAAAGGGTGGATGTCTAGAGGAAAGGGGCAGACTCTTCTCAGTGGTGCCCAGTGACAGGACAAGGGGCAATGGGCACAAACTGGAACACAGGAAGCTCCATATGAACGTAAGGAAAAACTTCACTCTGAGGGTGACTGAGCACAGGCTACCCAGAGAAGGCACGTGATCCTGTGCAGCCTGCTGTAGGTGATCCTGCTCTAGCAGAGGGGTTGGACTAGATGGTCTCCAGAGGTCCCTTCCAACCCCTACCAGTCTGTGAATCTGTGAATCATTGAGATCATGGATTTGACATGTATGCAGCACGAAGACAGACAGATTCTGGAAGGTGTTTAAAGTTAACTGTAACTTAGTTGACCATACTCTCATGGCAGAGCTGATCCGATAAAGGCCTGTTTTGACTGTCTGAATCTATTTTTGCATTTAATCAAAAATACAGATGGCATTTTAACCCTGCTGTTGAATGCCCATACCACTCTTCCTGCATGTGACACTAACAGCACAAACTAAATCCAGGAAGGTGTTCCTAGCAGATACTACAACTCATACTGTATGCTATTTATAGTACCTGTTACGCTGCTGTCTGTGAAGGTTTTTAGACACATTTATTTTTGACAGGAGTGAAAAATCCCATGAAGCACAGAACCCACTTCAGAGAGAGGGAAGTTTCTGTTTGCTGCAGTGAAAACGTAAAGCCTCTGCTTTCCCACACAAGTGTGATGAAAGAAGTAGTACCAAGGGCAGAAGTGGACAACTTGATAGGAAGGAGGGACTGATACTGCCCTTTCCTAGAGCCAAGGGGTGCTTGTTATAGGCAGGCACACTGCTGCAGTGTTGCTGGAAGTCACTCTTCCTCTGGGGGTTCACAAAGACTGTAACACTTTACAAGGTGGCAGAAGCTCCCTGACGAAGCTCCCAGAAATCTTCCTTGGCGGCTGCTGCAGCCATAGTTTCTGACTGCTGGTTAGAAGTTTATTATCCTCTGCTCCAAACATGACTTGATAGCTTTACATCTGACTACAGGGATCTTACTGATGTGTCTGTCAAAGCGCAAACAAATTAAAAATCAGCCTGTGGTATAGTGGAGTCCCCATCACCACTGTGGTGTCCCTTGTGTTTGCTGCTCAGTAATGTAGAACTTGGTTCAGAATGGCGTGATTAAATAATTATTTGAATGGGGTTTTTATTATTTAGAAAGGAACAAGATCTTTTCTGTCCCATGTTTTGTCATCCCTGGTATCACTGAAGTCAGAATAGCTGTTTGTTGTAAGTTAGGGTCATTTTCCAAGCCACTTAGAGCCACCTCAGTATTTGGGGTTTTTTAATTGTGGTGGTGTACCTAGGGAGTGATTTTGGTGTGTGATCAATTCCCTTGTTTAGTTCTGACTAGCAATACACGCCATGAGTGCTTCATTCAGTTTTCTGCTTCCACTGTTTTTTTTTGGTGCAATTCCAAATCTCCCAGCTGTATGTAGTGAGAGTAAAAACACTTTTGGAACTTTTGGAGGAAGACCTTTTTTGTCTTCATGACACTGACATTGGTAACTCGCTAATGCTGAAGTTAGCCAAATGCATTCTAGCTCTGCCTTGCCTTTCTCCAAACTTCCTCAGCATGATCATGATCCATTATAATCACCTGCCTCAGAGGATTTTTTAGTTTTGTCATAAATCTGTGTTATTTTCTCACGTATGTTATTTTGTCAGTGCATGGTTTTTCTTTAAGGTTCATGTTCATGTGCATTTACAGTGCACATTAGCAGAACGATCTGTCAGCTTCTTTGAAATATTATGAACACTGTCAACTTGGCTTAAAATAACAGCTTCAAAGGACATAAAAAATAACTTCCTTCAAACTTCGAATGAATAGTGGAAACAATAGTGTGAAATAGTCAATCATAACATAACACATTAGAACTCAATTTAAATGTTCTGAGATGTGGAGAAGTGTCTGGCAAATAGGGAGAGTTGGAGAGCATTAGTCATCAAAATAAGACAGGACCTTGAAATTTATTGATTCACAGGGCAGTGCAGTAAAACCACTACATTTACCTGAAATTCAAATAGGTTCAAATTCCTCATCTTACCTGTCCTTGATCATTCAGAGCTTTTTGCAGGACCAACACTAACACATGTTGGTGAACAAGCAGATCCATGGAGCCGGTCTTCACTACCGAGAATGAAGTGTGTCTTGCAATCAGTAAACCCCTATGTGCTCAGTTTTCCCATGTAGAAGTGTAGTATCTCATTCATACAGATATGGAAAGACTGAAGTAATTTTTGTAAAAACTATTAGTAACTTGGTAGATAGGTTAAAAATGTATTGTGAGTTAAAATTGCTAGAAATCTCTTTAATGAAGAGAAAAGCTTCCCTTATTTTCCACGGTAAACAGGAAGGCATTGAGATGTTTTTCTTTGATTTCAAATAGGATTTAGTAGGGTGAGAATGTTAAACCCCTCTTAGGTAGCTTTTCTTAGTCTTTTAAACCACCGCATGAGGCTACCTGTTATGTGAATTTTCCCTTCAGCTTTTCCTGGGTGCATTCAGCCTAGGATTGCACAAAGAACTTCTCTGCATATGGCAGCTTTAATAATGTTTCTCAGTTTCATACATCACATACTTTATGGTGTGTCATTGTGGCTGTGATACAAAAATATTGATAAGGATGTTGGGGAGGCAGAGTTTGTAAGGAGTGATGTCTTTTAAATACCTTTAAGAAAAAACTTTGTACACCCAAAATCTTGTCTTTTTTTTTTCCTAGCTATATTAAATAGTGTGTGTTGAGTAATATTTATAAGCTTTTAGTTATCTAATGACTGCACTGTAAATAGTAAAGAATTAGCTTTGACAGCTATATCTGTAATAGGTTTATCTTTGTATGTAGAGTAAAGCTGAACAGGGAAGATGCAATGTTTTATGATTTTCAACATAATTTAGTTCTCATTAAACGCAAATAGATTCAATGCTCAGGGAAAGATTTTTATAACTAGTGGTTAACTTTTATTTTTTTTACTAGATCATAAAAGACTTAGT
Source organism: Psophia crepitans (assembly GCA_013399095.1). Lineage (NCBI taxonomy): Eukaryota > Metazoa > Chordata > Aves > Gruiformes > Psophiidae > Psophia > Psophia crepitans. The sequence goes on along the minus strand of VWZZ01003211.1, from coordinate 151,926 downwards.
GGTATGTTTAACTCTGTTCTTCAGCTACTTCCTGCTGGAAAGTGAGCATCTACTACAGTATTGCTGGACAACTGCTTTGCTTTTGTGATATCCCACTTTTTTTTTTCTCCTGGTTTTAAAACCTTGCTTTGATTTTAAATTGCTAGAATAATTTATGTATTTTGATCAGTTTTAAATTACTTAGCTGAAGCTCAAAGTGATTTTACAGAACTTAGAATGCATAATAATAATGAAATCCAAGACTATACTAATATACTGCCCACACTGGCTGAGTTCAAGAAGCATCTGGACAACGCTCTCTGTCATCTGCTCTGATTGGGCTGGTCCTGTGTGGAGCCAGGAGTTGGACTCAATGATCCTTATGGGTCCCTTCCAACTCGGGATGTTCTATGATTCTATGAATATCCCCAAAAGTGGTGTGATCATGTGGTAATCCCAATAACCTCTTTTCCACATGCCATTAAACCACCGTATCCTCAAAATATAAGGGGAAGAAAAGTGAGATGCTGCAGTATGCACTGAAGTTAAGCAGATGTAAGCTCTGTACATTTTAATTGCAAATAGTCACAGTAAAAGTATTTGCCAAATAATTACAAGATTTGTACATGTAACATAAATACATTTCTAAATTGGTTTTTGTGAGCTTTAGTTTTGTGGTGTGCAGTATGAAGCTTTAAGGCAGCATTTTCAGAGGTGAAAAGTTTTACAAGTATTGGAGCCATTAACTAAACAACTAAGGACAGAAATTTAGATGATGCAAAAAGATCATGTAAGATACTCTCCCCCCGCCCCCAATAGGGTGACCCTTTTGTTTTGGAATGAGAATCCAAGCCCAGATCTTATTTGGAATTTTTTTTGTAAATTTTGATTTGCTGTTGTTGATGGATTTTACAGCTGATGATGCCAAGGCAGAGTAATGAAAACTAGTAGTAAGATCTAAGACTTATTGTAAATATTTTCTCCATTAATTGAAAGGTCCTTTGAGGACTTTCCCCATGCTTTGGGAAGATGAGATTGTTGGATCTTTGCACAGTTACAGGATGCTTTTTCATATGCTGACATGCAAAAGTCATAGTTTTCGGTAATAAATTATTGAAATGTATGTCTTCTGTCTGTCTCCTGGAAAGCTTTACTAGTGTGCGTGTGCCTTTTTAGATAGTTTCTACCAGGCAAAGAACAAAGTATGTTTTTGTCATCTGGTCTATCAGAACATTGCAGGATTATGCTCTTTTTACACCAGCTATATTTTATTCATTATTTTGGCCACAGAATATTCACTTGTCTGTTTGGAATTATTTTTTTTATTTTGCTTATATAGAATTTGGAGTTTATATTGATATCTTCACAGTATTAAGATTATTCCAGTGAAATGTCAATATTTAAAAAAAACAGTTTACAATGACTATTCTTAAATTTGCTGAATATCACTACTACAACTAAACAGCAAGCAAATCTTCCAATTTCCCCCAAGTATGTAATATGCTTCATGCTTTGAAGAGGGCAGTCTGGCTACATCTGGAAATTTCTTGTGTAAATACAAGATGAAAGATATCCAAATATACTATATTGCCCTTTCAAACTTAAGGTAAGTTTTCCATATCCATAATATCCCACCCTTTCATTCCATATGTATATGTGCCAGACCTCTGCTCCAGAAACTGGAAATCACACACAAGCTTGCCAGCAGCAAATATTAACAGATTCATATATTATTCCTTTTTGTATACGTCTGGTTTAGCCAGTCCATCACTATCTATACCCTGAAGCTAGCTGCAGTAAAGAATCTGACAATCATATGTTAAGATAAAATGTGCCCTGCTGTATTTCTAAGTGCATTTCTCTCTTATGTAATAAACAGTTTATAGTTCAGAACTATCTAAATGTTTGCACTATCTAATATAGTGATGAAAGGCAATTCTAAATCTTGAAGTCTGTCACACCCCAATGAAAATAGCGTAAAGGATTTACTTTGGATTCATGTATAGTTAAAGGAAAAAGGCTTATCCCACAAGGACCATATAACTTTGTTTGATTTACTATTTAGAAAAGTAACAGTAGAAATTACAGAAATAATTTTAAAATGACAATTTGAGAAGAGTAGGCATTATAGCAACATGATTTGCTTTATTAATTTTGTAGTGTTATTAATGTAACATGACTAATGTTTTAGAAAGATAAAATAATGGAAAATAACAAAACAAAGCAGTTTTGAGCTAGCTTTGTTATTTTAGAGAAAATTTTCCTCTTATGCAGACGCAAAAAGTTAAAAGTACAGATGCAATGTTTTGTTCTGACAAGAAGTGAACTCCAGAGTGGTCTGGCTTATCAGAAAAATGGCTTTTAGATACTGCAGTATATGCCCTGCTCAAGCAAGATGAACACGTAATTAGTCTAGAGCCTGATAGGGTTTGTAAATGACGAAAGTGCTTTTGTGCTTAATGCGTGTATTAGGAAGCTAGTTTTGCATCCAAATGTTTCTCATTATGGTTGATAGTATGTCACTATTTCTTGAAGTTAGTGAGGAGATGAACAGCAGGTTTTATCCTATGTATTTCGTAAAACCAATGAAAAGTACATTTCTGTACAACTCTTCATCATTAGGTGTATTAGAGAAGCCTAGAACTCCCATATTTTAAAATACTTACAAAAGGAAAGTGTTACAGCTTGATCAAGTGGGTTTATTTAAGAACAAAAAAGGCTGGAAATGATGAAATCTGATCTCTGGAACATGGTGAGTGAAGATTAGGTGCTTTGTGTCTGCATATGCTTGCTTAATCTCTTGGGTTAATTTATGGGCCCTTCGTACCCTTCGAACTTCACATTTGGATGTATCTCATGTAGCTTTCTATTTTGGGGTTTTCATAAAGAATATTGTGAAGGGAATTTTAGAAAATATGCACTAATAGCTAGGTGAGTTGGATTTTTAGGTTTGGGCATTTTTTAATAGAAAAGGAAATTAGGAGTAGGGGGGATTTAGTGAAAACCTAAAATAATGATTTGGAATTTTTAAACTTTTGAAATATATTTTATCTGTACCTTTTCAAGTCTTCTCATTACTATAGTAGGGTAAACTTTTACTTCTTTTTTTTTTTGTCTGCGTTCATTTCAAATATTACCAAATTTCTAACTTTTCCAGAGGTCTAATGTAGAAGATGGGTAACAAATCCTTCCCATTTAAGAATCTTGAGGTTTTCATGTATTCCTGTGTCAGCGACCACTATCAGAAATTTCATACTGGCCTAGAAAACCAATTTTTGGTTAAACCAGTTTAATGTTGTGCAGTGCTTGTGCATAACCTTTTTCATAACTTTTAATTTAGAAAATATAAAGTTACCAGAGAGAAACAGAAATGTATTTTTTTTTTTTAGCTCATTTGAGTGAGTGATTTATTTTGAAATTTGCTCAGTTTTATAACATTAAGAAATATATTTTTAATACAAAAATATTCCACATGTATTTGTTAGAAATTGGGAAGCTAAGAAGAAGATAAACTATATTAAAGCATAGTTTTTGTCTGTACCATTAGGTTACATACACTTGAATCAGAGGAATTTTGGTAAAGAACAGTCTCTTTCTACATAGAGAACAATTGTTTCGTGGCTCCATTCATTAAAAGGTGCACATTTGTGAGGATACACTTTTAAATGTGCTGAAATAGTTGGCCATAATATGCTACAGACAGCCCTCGGTTTCTTAAGAACATCTCATGAGTTTGCATGGCATCTGTAGAAAATTCGTAAGATGATTATAAACTGAAGAAGTTATTTTTGTGTCCATGACTATGATTGAGAAGATAAACTGCACAACTACACTATCTCTTGCTGGCAAGTACAGAACTAAACGAGTTATATGAAATGAAAAGTATGTGTAATAATGTTTTTTTTTTTTTTTTTTGTAAGACTGCCTTCAGGGAGCAAGTTTCTTTCAACTCTAGGTCTAAATCTCATAATTAAAACCTAACTGAATATATGTGAGGCTTGCTTTGTGAGTAAGTAAAACTTCTCTCAGTCTGAAATATATTAAAATAGGTTTTTTCATGATCTCCCTATTTCCTAAAGTTTGTTTCCAACAGATGTTAGTGCTAAACAGCAGAGAGGGTGGTGAAATAGGTGGAGCATTGCCCAGCTGTGTTTTATTTAATGTATGACTGCAGTGATACTACACAGACTGAAATCAGATACATCCATGGAACAGCTGCCTTCCTCGATCCAAGTTCTAAATTTCTCATGAGATAGATAACTAGATTTGGAGTTGGACATGACTACCTATATATGTCACACATTATGAGTAAACACATATACTGTATCTCTCTGTGTGTCTAAGTATGCCCACAAACTTGAAATTCTAGTTTAATAGAATTTCTGAATGTGTATAATCAGTATAAGCTCTAGTAATTTAAGCAAGGTACTCTTAGATAATTCAACTTAGGTCATTTTCATTCAGGTTAAGCAATGTGTGGGGTTTAAAAAAACTGCTTTATTGGTTACTGTTTGCCCTTTTACCATGTATATGTATCACTTTCAGATTTGGCTTGTGACTGTTTTGTGCTCAAATCAGTCACCTGTACTCAGAGTTACAGCTTAATTTATATTTCATTTTAGGTGTAATGCATTTTATTAAGGTTGGGATAGAATGGGCAAATTAGAAAGTATGGTACTAGTTCACATACAAAGAGTGAAATATTCTAAAAAAAAAATCCAAATCATTATATAATCATGGACCATGTTTTTTATGGACACTAAGAACTGAGGAACATGGCTACTGTGATCAGCAAATACCCATGTAAGAGTTTATAAACAGCTTATAAGCTGTTTCATTGTCCTCACCAATATGCAGGTCTGTGGTCTTGTTTGGAGATCAGATTGAGCCCCAGACCTATAAGCAAATTTCGTCTTGTTGAGGTCACCAGAATGTTCTTCCATGACCTTTATAGAGGCTGTTTCAACAGGGCTTGCAAATGCCCGACTAGTACAGGTAGTGTGCTCCTGCCCTTGTGATGGGAAGACTGGCATATAGTCAAGATCGCCTTCAAGAGCCTGGCTTTTTCAGAAGTAGTCAGCAGAAAGCATTGCATTGCCAGCCATTGGCTTGTCACTCATCACAAATATGCAAACGCCTGCTTGATTTTCATATTTGATGTGTGCAAGTGTGGTGCCAAACTGATTAGGAGTTGACAGAGGTGTAGGAACGTTTTCTGTACTTCAGACAGGTCCCTATTGTTTCTTGTGTATTGCATTGAGGTAGGAGAACAAGACAGGGCTGCTCTAATGTGTGCTGCTATGTGTCTTCATGTATAAAACCAACCTCAGTTTTGATTGTTCTTCTGAAACAAATGTGGTTATGTCAGAAAATGAATCCTTTGGTGTCAAGTTGGTAAGAGGTTTATACCAACAAACAAAAGCAAGGCAGTGTGCAAACTCAGCTGCTACTTCTGTCCTCTTTTTTTTGTTAAATGATAGTTTACTGTATGTTCATATTTGTTATGGAAAAGGGAGTGTTGGTTTTCTTGGTTTTGACTTTGTTTTTCTTTATGTGAGAAAAACACAGATGTGGTGGAGGATTAAGTGAATGATCTGTAACTGCTGTTATTGGAGGAATATATATTTAAGTCATTGGCAAAATACAGCTGTTGAAGAAGACAAAATGAGACGACAGTGAATCCTGAAAGTAAAGAACCATTCTCAAGGAAACAAAGAGAAGGAAAAGATGTCAAAGTAATAATAATGGCAACAGATTATTGATTTGATTTATTACAGTGTGTTTTACAATATGTCGCTGTCACGGTTTAACCCCAGCTGGTAACCGAGCACCACACAGCCGCTTGCTCACTCCTCCCTCCACAGTGGGATGTGGAGGAGAAGGGAAATAAAACTTAAGGGTTGAAATAATGACAGTTTAATAGGATAACAAAGGAAGATAATATAATAATAATGGTAAAAACAATACTAACAATAATGCAAGTGATATACAAATGCAATTGCTCACCACACATGAAAGGCAAAAACCCCAATCTGGTGCCCAACTCTCCTGGCTGTGCTCTCCCAGCTTCTCGTGCACATGGCAGGGCGTGGGAAGCTGAAAAGCCCCTGACTTAGTGTAGGCACTACAGCTACCCAGCAACAACTGAAACATCAGTGTGTTGTCAGCAGTGTTCTCATCCTAAACCCAAACCACAGCATTATACCCGCTGCTAGAAAGAAAACAAACTACTTCATCTCAGCTGAAACCAGGACAGTGACAGGAAGGAGATGACACATTGTGATGCATATAACAACATTTCTCTTATGATGGTTAAAGGGTTAAAAGAGGTTAGATGTTCGAGGGAAACTAAGGAGATATGGTGTCCCCATAAGAAAATCAGAAACAATTTTCATCATGTTGCATTTAAGTTGCTAGTTAAACATTCACAAAGTGATGTCAAGGTGAACTAAGATGTTCTGCAGACAGAGAATGATCTGCCTTTTCTTGGAAGGTTGTTAAATAGCATGAAAATAGCATAAAAATATTGATAGTCATAGTTGTGAGTAAGATTTTTAAAAATATGCTGTGGAGTGAGAAAATCAGGAACAAGTGTATTGAGTAATGGTGAAAAGCCAATGAAACTGAGAGAAGGAGAGAGAATCATACACCAGAGGGAATAGTGAAGGGAGCCAATATGTATAAGGTGTACAGGAGATACTGGAGGAGAAGGCAGTATTGGATGAAAAGTGTAAAAAAGAGTAATGGAGAGAGAGAGAGAGAAAGACAGATGGAGTTTGACACGGTCTCCCACAGCCTTCTCCTGGAGAAGCTGGCGGCCCATGGTCTGGACAGGTACACTCTTCGCTGGGTTCATAATTGGCTGGATGGCCGGGCCCAGAGAGTGGTGGTGAATGGAGTCAAATCCAACTGGCGACCGGTCGTGAGTGGTGTGCCCCAGGGGTCGGTGCTGGGGCCCATCCTGTTCAACATCTTTGTTGATGATTTGGATGAGGGAATTGAGTGCACCCTCAGTAAGTTTGCAGACGACA
>VWZZ01003211.1:113388-136911 GCA_013399095.1 Psophia crepitans | reverse complement strand
TTTTTTTTTTTTTTTTCTCCTATGAGACAGCTGAAAAAGGGTAAGAACTAGCCTTCATTGAGAAGGGTCTGTAGTAGGTGACACATTTAAGGTGAGCTGTTTAATTCCAGAAAGGAACAGTTTAGGTACTTTGGAGTCATAAATTCACACTAAGTAAAGTAAGTATCTTTGACCATAGAAAAAATAACAAAACTCCTGAAGCTTTAGGATCTTTGCTTCTTTCCTTCTTTCCTTCTTCCCTTCTTTCCTTCTTGCATTTCTTTTCCCACTCCCTCCCTCCCTTCCTCCCTCCCTCCCTTCTGCATATATATAGATGTTTGGGGTTTTTGTTAGTAAAACAAAAAAGTAAAGGCATTGTTTGGACCCCAAATCTTTATTTTAATACATATCCAAAACAGAACAAAAGGAAGGAATTTTGTATTCATTGAGGATGAAGTGAAAAAAAAGAAAGACCCTTGCATTAAGCTGGGCAACGAAGTGAAAAAAACTGTTATTTTGATACATGTGTGTCAGTGTGATGTTGCCAGGGAGGGATGGGAGTGTTGAGTAGACAAGTATTGTGGACTCTAAATGAAGTTTTTCCAGTTTATTTGAAATAGCTAAATACCATATTGTAATCTTTCTGTCATTTTTTTTAGGTGTGATTATTAACCATTTATGATGTTTTTGCAGGTGTCCATGGTATTTCTTAGACAGAAAATACATCATTTTAATTGCTTGTTTATGTTTAACAAATATTACAGAAAATTTATTTTCTAATAGCGAGTTCACAGTTTATCCTTTATATGTTACCACATACTTGGAAAATTTTACGTAACTGGATGCATAAAATATGTTTCTTAGTATTTATAAACACCCCCACCAAAGACATACAGTTGTAAACTGCAATCTGTTCATAGAGTTTCTCCAGGATATGCACAATTGGCTAGAAGTAACAGTAATTTCAAAACAAGTACTATGGCTAAATGTAGGTTATAACATTCTATCTCCAAATACTGTAAGAAGCACTTGATGTTTGAAATCCTCCTTTGTTTGTTGAAGAGTCATTTGTGGAGGGAATTACTTACGCGACTCCTCACAAAATTTGACTAAATCTGACTAAATAAGCTTGCAATTATTATTAATGTCATCACACAAAGATTCTCTAACTCTCGGAGCAAGTTTAGAACAAATATTTGACAGGGTAAATAGCGTTATTTATTTACTAGTTTGAGACTTTTGTATACAAAATAGCCCATAAAAAGTGCCTTAGTAAGGTGCATAGTCAAAAATTAGAAGATACAGTAACTGAGGATCCCTGTGCAAGCTTAATTCAGACTGGTTTGCATTTCGTGATCACATCCTCCTTTTTTGTTCTTTAGATCTGTGTCACTTTTAATGTATAGACTGGATAGTAATTACTAGGCAGCTGCTCTGTATTTTGACCACTTACTGTTTAGAGTGTGATTCGAGCTCTGACTTATTAAATGCAGTTCAAACACTCCTCTGAAGATGTATGCTTCTATGCATATTTTTCTGTATTGCTCATCACTATTGTAAATAAAAGGACTTTAAGGTCACTAATGTGTCTTCTTCCCCTCCGTATGAGGAAGGGCATGTTTTAATCCTCGTCTTAGAGATGGGTAGCTGAGATACAGTTGCACAGGCAACCATTAACTCTTGAACACTTTATTTTACGACTATATGAATTACTTTTATGTTAGGAAGAGAGGGAAAATGAGAAGTGTAATTTCCTAGGTGTTACAGGAGTCAACCTGTCTCAAATTCGCCTAGTGGATGAGGGAAAGGCTGTTGATGTAGTCTGCTTAGACTTTAGCAAAGCCTTTGACGTGGTCTCCCATAGCATTCTCCTAGAGAAGCTGGTGGCCCATGGCTGGACAGGTACACTCTTCGCTGGATTGAAAACTGGCTGGATGGCCGGGCCCAGAGAGTGGTGGTGAATTGAGTGAAATCCAACTGGCGACCGGCCATGAGTGGTGTTCCCCAGGGGTCGGTGTTGGGGCCCATCCTCTTCAGCATCTCTGTTGATGATTTGGATGAGGGAATGAAGTGTACCCTCAGTCAGTTTGCAGATGACACCAAGCTGGGGGGAAGTGTTGATCTGCCGGAGGGTAGGATGGCTCTGCAGAGGGACCTGGACAGGTTGGATCGCTGGGCAGAGGCCAACGAGATGAGGTTCAATGTGGCAAGTGTTGGGTCCTGCACTTTGGTCACAACAACCCCAGGCAGCGCTACAGGCTCGGGGCAGGGTGGCTGGAAAGCTGTGCAGAGGAAAAGGACCTGGAGGTGTTGGTTGATGCTTGCCTGGCCATGTGCCGGCAGTGTGCCCAGGTGGCCAAGAAGGCCAATGGCATCCTGGCTTATATCAGGAATAGTGTGGCCAGCAGGAGCAGGGAGGTGATTGTCCCCCTGTACTCAGCCCTGGCGAGGCTGCACCTCGAGTGCTGTGTTCAGTTTTGGGCCCATCACTACAAGAAAGACATGGAGGCCCTGGAGCGTGTCCAGAGAAGGGCAAGGAAACTGGTGAAGGGTCTGGAGCACAAGTCTGATGAGGAGTAGCTGAGGGAACTGGGACAGTTTAGTCTGGAGAAGAGCAGGCTGAGGGAAGACCTTATTGCCCTCTACAACTACCTGAAAGGAAGCTGTGGTGAGCTGGAGGTTGGCCTCTTCTCACAGATAACTAGCAACAGGACAAAGAGGAATAGCCACAAGTTGCGCCAGGGGAGGTTCAGGTTGGAGATGAGGAGAAATTTCTTCTGGAAAAGGGTGGTCAGGCATTGGAATGGGTTGCCCAAGGAGATGGTGGAGTCACCGTCCCTGGGGGTGTTTAAAGAAAGGTTGGATGTGGTACTTATTACCCACTAAACCATGTCACTATGTGGTGGGGGGACGGTTGGACTAGACCTCGAGGTCTCTTCCAACCTTAATGATTCTGTGATTCTATGATAATTGTTTCTGTCTTTTCCCATTTCTTCCATTTTCCCTTTGTATGAAAGGCATCTTAGTATCTTAGCTGAGACCTTTTTTTGGGGGTTTGGAAAGTCGGAAAGCTTGATTTTACGAAAGTGCTAAAATTTACTTTGAGGTTCCTCCCTTTTTAATAGAATTTTTAGGGATTTTACTAAACAGTGGCTTAACAAATAGAAGTCAACTCTATACAAGAACAAAATGTTAACTTGAAAGTAATGTCTTCCTTTCTCTAGGATTATCAGCAAAATAGAAATAATTAAAAGTAAACATACATCATTCCCAAACTTGAATTTTATTACAGCTAAATGTAACACAAACCTCAGAATATCCAGCCTTTGTTCTATTATATGAGTCACGAATTCTGACAGGGATTGAATTTGGCAAAGTATGTATATCATATTTTGGTATCATTTGTAACTGTAGCTTGCTTAATGGAGCATGGAGGACTGTCTTTTAAAATATATTTTTATCTTAACCCAGTGTAACTACCTTTATTCAGTGCTAGTCGGAGTTTTCCAATAGTGATGATGCGATATAAATGTGAACTGTATAATTCAACCTATGAAAAAGGCAAATTTTGCATTCAAGCTCTTATTATGAAAGCCCATTCTGAAACATGTAAGACATTTTTAAAAGACTGTAGAAATATTTAGCTTCTGTATCTGCTAAAGATGCAGGATTTTCTCTTTACTGAGGAATAGCAGCAGTGTATACAAAATGTTATGAAGAACTGTTTGTCCTGTCTTGAAATAAGCAAAATTTCTAATGACTTATTTATTTGACAAACAGGTACACACGAAGTTCCACTGCAGGCAAGCCCATGCTCCAGGCACTGACACTTCATGCTTGACATTTTCCTATGATGGCTTTGTTCTTGCCAGCCGGGGAGGTAGGTGATTCAAAGAATCCTTTGCTGAATGTAAGACAATTTTTATTTAACAGAGTGAAATGGTTCAGTAAACAAATAATTTAAATCATATCATCGTTAAATGTAATTGTTTATGATGGAAGTAAGATAGTGAAATCACATGCTAGTGATTTAAACCTGAAGTATTTTCACAATTTACATCTGTTATGTTGATACACCATGCAATACTGTGTCCCTGCAACCACATTTTATAGCAGTTTAGGAATATTTTAAGAGAACTTCACTGTTTATAGTCCATAGTTCCTGACCTGTCTTCTTGTCTAGCATTAATGATACACCAAAAAGAAATTACTAGCTTAATGAAAAATAAAATGAGACCAGTTTATTACTTAGTTCTTTCTGGGAAGATTACTGCCTCTCAATAACAGTATCTCTATTTTGGCGTTATTAATTGCTCAGGCAGCTTTCTTATGCAATGTACTTTTCTGTTCTAATTGGAATTTTTATCTTAATTTATATTACAAAGATCAAAAGTTAATGACTGGAAGTGAGTGGCCAAAATGTACTTGAATAGCAAAAAAAATGTAAAATGTCTACAGGACAAAAACCACTTGTTTTTTTAAACTTCAGATAACACTTAACATAAAAAAGACTTAAACAACAGAACAAGCCTTGAGAAGGCAAAGGCATATTTGAAAACTTACTCACTCCAGTGTTAGATGTACTAGTTAGGATGGTGTCTGCCTAAGACAGCTTTTGTCTACCCAGTATTTTGCAGGCAGGTGCAAGCATACTATCCAAGCTGTCTGGATGGAAACCAGCTGTAACCAGAAGCTGTGTGTATGCATTAGCATGGCCCCAAGGCCAAATAAACAGGCCTAAAGAGAGGCGGTGTATGTTAATGTCGGCTAACATTGCGTCTCACATATGTACAGGACATCTGGTCAGTTTGGTGTGCAGACAGAATGAGATTACGTACACAAAATACCAGAATAGAGGTATACAGTTCTGAAGCAGAGGATGTGCTGCTGAGCCAAGGGTTGTAGGTTGCAATTGCTTTGTGTCCTCCCCCTCCTCCCGTCCCTGACCAGTAGAGTGGCACTGGTGGCTTTTACAGCTATATGCAGCTGCACTTGGATGCTGCCTCTCTGACTTCATTGTATGTCTTGCCACATTTCTAAGATTCCAAACATTATGTTCCCCAGATCACATCTTGCAGAGTAAGGTGAGGTAGTCTTGTCCTCAACAACCCTAGACTTACTAGGGCATGCTAATGACACATGGATTTTTTCTTAATTGCTGTTCATCCTCCTGGATCCAGAGTTCTACTGCCACTGTCCTCATCTGTACGAATCCTAAGTGGTTGAGGTAAAAACTCTCAACTTTGCTGGTCCTTACTGAACCAGACACTATGTGAGAACCTTCTCCTCCTTGGACAGTATGTGAAAGTACGAGTCTTTCTGTTCTGGGTAAAGTGAAATGCTGCATCTGTCTGCCAGTGGTGTTGCCCCTGAAAAGTTCACACAGCCACACTTTAAAAGATTGTAAGAGAAACCTCAGTGTGCTTTTAAATATTAACAGCAAACTAGGCTAATACGTATGTGAGGAATGTTCACTACTGCTGTCTTGAAACCTCCATTTATGTAAATTCTCTTATGTTTCACATTCATGAATGTAGATCACATAAATGACCTTTGCTTATTTTCATTGCATGTGGCACTTTTGGTTGCCTGCTCTTCCTCATCTGTCTCAGGATTTTGTGTCATGTTAAACAGACTTTCACTTACTTATGTTTTATCTACCACACTCTGTTCTAAGCTATATAAAATGTTGATTGATTGTTTGCAGAATGTAGGACTGTATGGAAATTTGGCCCCTCAGTGTGGATAAAAGTGCTACCTTTGTCTAGTGTATTAAAAAAAAAAAAAAAAGCTCTATGTGCGCTATACTACAGAATAAGGAGGATTCATACCTTATTTTGACTTGTTTGGTTAGTGCTTTAATATGAGTGCTTTGGATCTGTACCAACAAAAGCAGATGTGGATCCAGCATTCATAGATTAACACACCTGCCAAGTGCTGAGGATCAAAGAGAGGATAGTTGTTTGGGGAATGGGGACTTTCATTGGAAGCCTGATTGACTCTCCTGCATCTGATGTAAATTCTGTGCTGGATATGAGAGAGATGAGGCAGGGCTCAGCTGCGAGCACAAGGGAAAATGAAAAGCTAAGGAGCTGCGTATGAGTGTTCCCAGTCTTGCTTTTCTTGGGTATTAGGTAGTAACTTGACAGAAACTTAAGAAAGTGATATTTTTGCAGACTTGTAACCATGAAAGTAATTTTTTCTAAACACAGTGAAGGTAGTATTTGGAGAATATTTTCTTTGTTTAGCAGTGAAGAGCTGAGCATTAGGAATGGACTTGGGTCCTATTATAAAAATTAAAAAAAAAAAAATTGACTCGTGGTATGTATAGAATTTATGGAGTTAGTTTTTGGTGTGGGTTTTTTTTTTTCATTTTTCTTTGTTTCTTTCTTTTTGACTCCTGGTATATACAGAATTTATGGGGTTACTTTTTGTCATAATATAAAGCAATGACTTCATTATTTTGGTGAATCTCATGATAGCTATTTGATGGTTCATTTATTTTCTGTGATATGAACAGTGTACAGACTCAGTGCCATCTTAGTCAGTAAACTTATATAGTTCACCGTAGTTAAACACAAGAAAAAATATCCACATCTCAGCCTGATAGCTTATGGCGATACACGCTTGCTTTTGAGGTCAAAAATTATACTTTATGTTTCCATTTGATGCTTTGTTTTGGGTTTTTTGATTTGTTTGTTTTGGTGGGGTTTTTTTTTAGTTTCTTTGGGGTTTTTTTTTGTTGCCTTTTTTTTTTCCCCTGCTGTATTTCTCTTTTCACAGTGTGCTTGAGGAAAAATAAAACATTTAATCTTGAAGTTGGTTTAAAAAGTAGGAACACCCTGAGTACAGTTTCCTGTATACACAAGAATTATGCAGCAGCATGTATAGTGACTTTCAGTTCTGTGTAGACTAATAATATATTGCTCTTTATGCTAGATACAAACATTAGCATTTTAAAAATCAAATAGTTTTACATGAAGTAATATTTCTCAGGAGCCGAACACGGATGTTCTTTTCAAACAATGCCAAAAATGCATTCATTAGCTTTAATTGGCATAGTCAACTATTTGTAACGCTTGGAGCTGAAATGGCTTTCTCAAAGTCTTCCAGTATCCTTTACTTCCATATCTTTAGAGAGGGTGGTGCATTTAATATTTGGCCAGGCTGGTGTGGATGCAGGTGACAGTGACAGCGATTCCATGTGTAAGTACAGAATCACCAATTTGTGACTTCCCTCCAGTGCCTTTGGCCTTGGGTGAGTATGGTCCTGACCTCTGGTGCCTCCAAAGGCTGTTCTTTAGTTGTTGCAGTGTCTCTGGCAGTCAGTGCAGAATGCAGAGGTACATACCTTGTTTTGTAAGGTGCCTCTCCTCACATCTATAGTATAAGCCTTCACAGAAACGCCCAGAGTTTATAAACATCATATATTCTGGTGCTCCCTCACGGTGAGCTTTGTTATGCTATGCTTTTCCTATGATGTATTTTCTTTTTTAAATTCTAATTTCCATGTTTCTTTGCTTTCACCAATGATCTTTGTCAATTTCTGTCCTTGAGCTTTTCTTTCAACACAGGACTTCCTCTTTGCTTCATGTCTTTTGAGTTTGTGACAGCACTTTTCCTTTTTTTGGGCCCATTTGCATCCACATACTGGTCTTCCTGGTCAGTATCTTCTGAAAAGAAAAAAATAAAATCAGATAAAATCTTTGTAGTACCAGTGCATTTGCCCTATTTTGACTAAAAGCCATTTGCAGAATGCCTGTCTTGCCTCATCAAAGACTATTTTTCTAAGACATAATTATTACCTCTCGATAAATCCAGCGATCAATACCATTGGCATAATGGTGTCTGACCTGATCATATCAGACTAGAGCCTGCTTATTGGTATCCTTCTTATTAAAATGCAAAGAATAGGGTTTGAAATGCTACAAAAAATGCTATAAAAGCTTTAAATAGTCTTTCCAGGCTTTGGAGAAGTTTGGAGAATGATCTGAGGGGACTAATTGAAATGCTTCAAAATGAAGTGCAGAACTTCTGTTTGTATGTTTTTGTTTAAGGGTAATTTTTTGTCCATGTATGAAATAATTAGAAATATATCAGTTCTACTACAGCTCTTGTAAAGAAGCCCCTTAAGCACTGACAGAAGGATGCTAGTGGAAAAAATCCTTGGTGTTGTGGAAAGTTAATACGTCTATTTTCTTAGTGACAGTGATTTCAATTCCAGTTGCAGATTAGATTCGAGGAACAGTATCATATTTGCAACACAGAAAATTTTAATTCAAAGAAGAGTATTTGGGCAAATTCCTAATGAGTGTAAGATTCACAGTCTAATGAGGTGTAAGTTTCACAGCATTGACTCAAGTAATTCTACTAGCTTTTCTTTTCCAAATACTTAATCATCTATTTCTGCACAGTGTGAGATAGTGTTGATTTGAAATCAACCATGACTTTCTGAATCCTTCTAGAGTCTTCTGATTTTTTAAACCAGCAGATTACATTTTCTTGTTACCAGAAGAGCTATAATGATATGTCTGACTGCATCTCTTCTGCTAAAAGCTGGCAGGACTACAGCTTGAAGATCATGTCAAGGCTTATTCCACTGGGAACAGAGCAGCCTTGGCCGCTAGCCTTAGAGCTGTCCCTATCCAGGAGATTTGCGGAGTGGCCAAGTGATATCCTTTGCATACATTGATAAAGTGCTAGTGCATTAGATATAACATCTCACTGATCAGTGTTTTTTTGTCGAGGGTGGAAGGGAAAAGGGAGGGTTCATATAATAAGACCAGATGCTTTGAAGTGCTTGGGATGTAGTCTACTGGGAAACAACAGGAAAACAGATATTCTCAAAATAAGGACTCAACATTTTTCGTTCTTGTCATCTTTTAGCTTCCCAATGAACAGAAATATACTCTACTCTAGACATCATTTATTTAAGTTGTCCACTTCTGAAAAATATTTTGTAGTAAAGCGTTTTCCTAGTCTTTAATATAAACATACATGATGTACGAGGCCACACATTACTGCTTTCCCTGTAAAGGGTACTGCTGGCCTTGATTTCTTTTGTTACAGCATGTTACTTTTTTTTTTCAAAAGCATTTTATTTCCAAGGCCTTCTTTAAGCTCTTGATCTCAAAGGCTGTGAATCTACAAAATACTTTTAGACAACAAAATTACTTCCCTGCTAGGTTTGTGCTTTGGAAGGAAGCAGGTCTGTGGATTAACAGTCACTTGCCTCCTTCTCCTCCTGAGCCAGGAAGATTTTGTAACTTTTTGTGTAGTATTAATCTCTGGATGTTTTTGAGGAGAGCTGTTGTTTGAAAGTTCCTCTTTTCACCCTTGAGAGCATGGAGGCACTGATGTCAAAGGCAAGGAGACGTCTAGGTGCCTGAGTGAGGTGCTTCAGAACTCAAATTCTGTAGCTTGTATCATGCTGGGAAGATGAATCCCAGAGGGATGATCAGTAGAGATGTAGATCTCTCTGAGAATAACTAACGAATCTCTTTTTTTCCCCTGTTCTCACTTTGTTAATATGTCATAACTTTTCAAAAAGGAATAAACAACCTGACTTTTACTGGCCTACAGTCACACCATGTTTATGAAACACAGATGAGAATTGCTATAAATGTCTTGCTGTAACCTCGATTTTGGCTTTTATGGCCAAAGGTGGTGTAGAAGGGTGTGAAAAGGTTTTGTTATAGCAAGTGTGGGTTCATTTACTTCCCTTCTCCCCCTTCCCCAAGGATTTCTGACTGATTCCAGAGCCTGTTTTCCGTACCAAAATTGCAGTTTGTTGCTGTTTGCCTGCTAAAGGAGGGGGAAGATTTCATGTGCCTCCCATTGTTCCTGATCATTTTTTAAGGCCTGCTTGAAACCAGACACATAAAACTTGTTTAGTTTTTGATCTAGACCATCCATGGTCTTCTGATATCTCAAAAAGTTAAATTCACTCCCAGTAGCAACATACCAACACTCACAAACACAGAATAAATTGGTGTTCGGGGATTCTGATTCCACTGTGAATTATGAATCTTGGTAAGAGGGACTGCCATGATGGAATTGAGCAACAGGGGAGAAGTTTCTGATCTACTGCAGTGCAGCAGTTGGATCTTCTCATCCTTGCACTTTCATAGCCATTGAGGGACAAAAAACTTCCAAACCATCCCCATTTTGAATGCTTCTAACATAATTCTGTTCTTTTTGTGTCTGAATTAGAGGATGAAATTTTCTTCACATCTAAATTCTTGACTTAATTCCTTTATTGCTAACCTTTGTCCCTTTTGTTTCATAGGAGATGATACTTTAAAGATATGGGATATTAGACAATTTAAAAAGCCTCTTAATTCAGCGGAAGGACTGCCCAGCTTCTTTCCAATGTAAGTACTTTAATTTATTCCAGCTAGTAGAAATAGCAAGAGTTGTGCTGAATGGGAGGGAGTCCTACTGGAGTTCTCCCTCTCCACTTTCACCAGGTTCAGAACTATCCTGTTGTGTAACCCTTGGTAACCAAGCACCATGCAGCTGCTCACTTGTCCCTCCCTGCTCAAGGGGATGGGGAGGAGAACGGAAAAAAAAATAAATTCATGGGTTGAGATAAAGACAGTTTAATAGGATAACAAAAGAAGAGAACAGTAGTAGTAATAGTAGTAGTAATAGTAATAACAGTGACAATAATAGTAATAGTAAACCATGTGATGCACAAACGCAATTGCTTACCACATGCAGAAGGGAAAAAAACCCCAATCTGATGCCCAGTCTGTTTCTGAGCAGCCTCCCGGCAGCTTCCCCAGTAATATCTGGATCACGACATTACATGGTGGGGACTATCCGACTGGCCAGGCTGGGCCAGCTCCCCTGGCTGTGCTCTCCCAGCTTCTCATGCACCTAGCAGGGCGTGGGAAACTGAAAAGCCCCTGACTTCGTGTAGGCACTACAGCTACCCAGCAACAACTGAAACATCAGTGTGTTGTCAGCAGTGTTCTATCCTAAACCCAAACCACAGCACTGTACCCGCTGCTAGGAAGAAAATTAACTCTATCTCAGCGGACACCAGAAAGGTGACAGAAAGGACTGCTTGGGGAGGACTGTGCAATGAGGATTCTTGGCTATTTTAGGACTTCACATTGCTTTAAAAGATAACATTTTTTTTCTGATAATTCATAGCTAGCTTTGTCGGTTTATGCCATTTTTCAGTCTCATATGTCTTTACGCCTAATTAGATTAGCAACTTTTCAGAAGGCAGCCAGTTCTTTGCCTTATGTTTTTGTAATGAGATATGTAAGTAATCCTCCTTCTTATTTGGTCTATGATTAATAAAAAAAGAGCTGGATTGAAAAGTAGACATAACATGAAGGTGCGTTGTATGAATTCAGGTTATGATGTTGGAAGTGTTGGTACTAAAATACTACATACTCCATAGTGCTAAATTTTGTTTAATATTTTTATTGTGTTACTTGCGTTTCTATAGCTGTAGCACAGCCAAATCCAACTCTTAAGGACAATGTATACATTTGAAATAAGATCTTAGAAAGACTCCATCTTGACTACAGTTTGTAGCATAGAGGAAAAGTAAACAGACAAACATTTTTTGCCACTGTATAAACACACTGCCATGCCTCAGTGAAGAATGTTTCATCAGCAAAACCAGATTTCATGATTGATTTATTTTTTATACTTAATGATGATAACCAGATTTGAAAATACTTTCTTTGTTTCTCATGTTGAAAAGTTTGCAAGACTTGAGCAAAGGAGAATTTTGTTGGGAGGAGAGTTATTATAGGATCTGCCTGTTATGCACATTTCTGTGCACAGCTGTAATTGTACATGTGAACTGTGTGTGATAACTATAGTGATAGATGACAGCTGACAAAAGGTGTTTTTAAAGCTTTGTCTTGAAAGAATTAACAAACAGAAAGGATTATTTTTAAGGAGTGCAATTTATATGTAAATTGCCTAAACATTAATAATTGATTTTCCCAGTATGATGGTCTGTTTTCTTCAACAGGACAGATTGTTGTTTCAGCCCAGATGATAAAATACTCGTCACAGGCACCTCTGTTAAGAAAGGTGGTGGCAGTGGGAAGCTTTTTTTCTTTTATCGGGAGACATTCCAGAAGTTGTACGAGATAGAAGTTACAGATGCGGTATGTATTTTAGTTTTATTTTGTCAGCTATTCATATGAATGAAATCATATTCATATGCTTTTTTCCTCATATCCAGGTAATGACCTACTTGCGCTACTGTAGTTTTTTGACTCCGTATTTGAGAGATAGAGGTAGAGCAATGTGAATAGGTGTTATTCTCCTTTCAATCAAAAAAAAAAAAGAAAATCTTGGGACAAAGTGTTTCAGTACTAGGAGGTCTCTGCTAGTTGCTGATGTTACCATTGTGTTTCTCAAGGAGTTCTGTCAACCTTTCTAGATCTGTGAAGTGAGGCACGAATTCTTATATGTTATGCTGTGTACTCCACCAGTTAGCATGTTGAAATGCCATATTGTGACAACACTCCTACTTGTCCCTGAAACTAGGCTTGTGGTTCTTGTAGAATGTATTTTAATAGACTCTGACTTATATAAATGCAACAATTTTGTGGCAAAAGGAAGGCATCATTAGGAATCCCTCCATCAAAAATACCGTTCTCACCAGTAATATAAAACCCTAAAATCGTGAATCTGTAGAAGAGTCTGTGTACGGCTTGAACTGCCTACCTGTTCCCTTATACAGAAGGAAAAAGCTTAATATTATAGTTGAAAAAAGGTCCTTTCACTCTTGTGGTGTACACAGGTAAGCTTATAAATTATTGCAAATGGGACTGGGGTAAATTCAAACAGAATTGCCTTTCTTAAGTATGACAATGTATGCTTAAGACCCATTAGTTGTTGCAGTCCGTCAGATAGTAACTTTTTTGCTTTGTTTCAGGATATTGTTTTCTCTTTCTGCACTTTTTGTAACCCAGCACAGCAGCCTCCTAGCACAGCAAACCACAACCCCTTGTGCTGGAGATCATTTATACAGAATTTATGTTTGTATTGACTTTTCTTTTCAAATCCCATTTTCTATTCTAATTCATTCTAAAGCAAGATCTACCTACAGATGAGTTTATTACACCTATCATTTCTGTGGCAGCAGTCTTGCAAATTAAAAATGCAGAATTCTGTCAAAGCAGAAAGCATGTGTTTACTTCTGGAAGGGAAAAAACCTCTTGTTTTATTTTAAGCATATATCCTAAATACAATTTTTATCATATTGGAAGATTTATTTTGTACTAAGGAATTTCTCCAATGCAGTATAAATTGGATTTTGAATTTTTCTCTTGTGGAACATACCAAACCTCAACTTAACTCATGAGGATTTCTAGTGGATTTTTATTTTCTGATACAAGTATTATAACCAAGTATTTATGACCCTTTTCTGAAGACAAAACATGAATGCCTCAGTATCCCCTCTGAAACTTCATGACAGACAAAAGGAAAGGAACTACATAAGATAAAGTGCAAGTCGTAGATTGTTGTAGGAGCTCTTCTGTCCTCGGGCACAGGAAACAAAATAGCTAACAATTCCATTCACAATGAATTTGAATTCCTTAGAGCTAAGTGTATGGCTGTGGTCGTGATGGGATCTCCATATAGTGGTGATGGTCAGTTACAGTGTACAGAAACTTCAGCTGAGCTGTAAGCTTGCAAGAATGAGAAGCTTGTCAATGGTAGATCCTCTGTCTCCAAAAGAAGTAAAATAGTGAGAATTACTGCTCACTAACCTACCTGTTTTGCACTCAGAGGAAATATAATTTTCATTTCTAACTTTGTCTCCCAGAAAAACGGTTCCTAGTTCTCTGAAATAGTCTGTTTGCCTGCTGAGCTAGGTAATGCTACAGGGGAGTCCAGAAAAGATTGTTTTGCTATCAGTTTCTCTCAGAATTGAGAGGTAAATTTATGTTGTTCTGCTTCAAAATGTGAATGAGACATAGAGCTGAGAACCAAGAGTGGGAAATTGTTGGATAAACAAAATTAGGGGTCAGTATGTAACTTCACTGGTGCCACTCACATAGTAAAATTTTAAGTGTGTGTGCAAATCTCAGCAGGTTCATAATTTTATACTATAAATTTATGTAAGTGCTGATATTTATATGGTACTTTTAAAGACTGTAGTAAATTGCTTTTGTCTATAGAGCTTTAGTGCTGCTGTTTTTCTTCATTTGTAGCTCTAAAATTTAAGACTATCATTCTCCAGCTTTGCATGTAATGGATCAAATGAAAATAAGGGAAATAATAGGTGAAGAATTGAGACTTGTAAACGCTGATCTTGTGACATAATTTTCAGTGAGTCAGCACTAATAATGCTTCTACAAACAGTCTAGCTTCCAGCTTCAACACTACACATCTAAGAAAAACACAGTTATGCATATGGTATTATAAAATAAAAGCAGTATATTTTTTCAAGATCTTTCTATTGTTTGTAGCTTTCAGCTTTTTCATTAGTGTTCTTTTCTTGTTCTTCTCAAATTGCAGTGTTCGATGAAATGTACACGCATAAAAGCACGCTACAACAAATGAATTTTCATGAAGCTGGCCTTTTTTATTTTATAAGCAGTACTGCTGTTTGCTGGAAAGACCATTAGCCTATAAACTCTTAGACTAATATCTTGTGTGTAGTTTATCAAAGCTTTTTTTCAGTAGTGCAGTAATTACTTACTTTCTATGGACCGCTTTTCTTCTTCCCATTTTTTTCCTTATACTCTCTCAAAAATGCACTAGCATTTTGTGTAATTGAAGATAAACATGTAATGTTGTCTAAGACTTTAGTTTGTCTTTGTAACTAAATATCATACTTCTTTATCTTTTGTGTGTTATCTAGTGCTTAAAGACGCAATTTTAATGTTTCGATTTTTTTTTTTAAGCATTGCATAGATGAAGTTACGCTATGCTATTATGTGCAGTAAAAGCACAAACACACCAATATCTGCCTCTGCAAAGAGCTTGATCAATTTTCATTGCTCGTGAGAATAATTTCAGTGATTTTGGTTGGATTTAGTCCAAATTGCTAACGAAAAAAAGGCATCATGAGTCATTTATTTCAAATATAAAATGAAAATAATGAGACTTTTTAAGGGCAATCGTGTACCAGTTAAGTGGTAGAACTTATATAATCAAAATAACAAAAAAATCTATGTCTCTGAAGCCAAAAGATAAACTATTAATGTGTTACTTTTTCAGTTTCATAAGGATTTTTTTAAAGGAAATGCTGGTAAGCTTAGAAAATTGAAAAACATTAAAGAGCAGTAAACATTATCTTAAACCTGCTTGGTAAATAGCCAGTGCAATTGGCCTGTGAATGAACCTAGGGGGTAATGGGAAAATATTTAATGGGAATGTTTGACCAAAGCTGTGTCTGGCATTCCTTTCTATCATACCACACAAACCTTTTTTCACCTTTTCTTTCAAGTTTTCATGGGAAAACCCATTACTGTTTCAGAACTGCTGAGTGAAACCTTGCGGTTTTACTAATGGACTAACAGTCTGATTAGTTTCTGCTGTTGTGGCTGGGTATAGGGTATTGATTTGCTTTTCATTTCACATATTAGTCCTTTTCTTTTTTTGTCACAGTCTGTGGCTAAACTGCTGACTATATTGTTGTTTCCACTATTAAGTGTTATCCCACCATGTGGCCACTGGGACTTAAACTTCTTGGATAAATAGGAATACCTTTTGAAGAAAAACTAAATAAATGTCAGAAGTGGTACAGACCATGGGCTCTGTCTGACCAGTAGCAGTGTGCTGGCCAGAGGAGGTGTGAACAGGGCAAATACACCATGATGCTTCTCTGACTGTCCTGTTTTCACCCCGCTGATCTGTGACGTAGAGATATCTTGATGCAGACATAGGAATTTTACAGTTAATAGCACTCAGTGGATTTTACTTCCATGAGTTTAGCAAGAAGTGAAATTACCCACATTGCAGGTTACTGGCAGAGTTGTTGACTCACTGCAGATTGGATCAAAACTCATGGGTGTGAACTCCTGCCTCTTCCACTCTCATGTGGAAAATGATGCTCTGCGTGCAGTACTTCAGCCTTCCTCTGGCTCAGTGTGTACAGGTGTGGTTGGAAATTATGAAGTCTTTGGCCATAATTATCTATGCTAAACTGTACAGATTTCCTCTCTTTTCAACCAGAACCAAACTTTAAAAATTCTGTTATATGTGTGCAGCTTTTTCATAGTTTTTCTGTCTCTGTTTCTTCTGTCTAGACAGTATTATATGTAAATGGTTCTTTTGCTCTCACCTCTCTATTCGCGCCTTATTTTATGTGAAATATTTGTAATCATATGCAGAATGTTTCTTCATTTAGATTGGTGAGGAGACTTAAACAGATGCCAGGAAATGTAACTGCCAGAAGAGGGGTACAAAGTATACGCACCAAAACT
Source organism: Psophia crepitans (assembly GCA_013399095.1). Taxonomy (NCBI): domain Eukaryota; kingdom Metazoa; phylum Chordata; class Aves; order Gruiformes; family Psophiidae; genus Psophia; species Psophia crepitans. The sequence goes on along the minus strand of VWZZ01003211.1, from coordinate 120,514 downwards.
CAGAGGCCATTTCCCTTTCCTTTACTCAGGTAGTATGAGAGGAAGGAAGACCTGCGGCTGCTATGGGATGAGGTCTTATCTTTTGGGATGTCTGTAACTGCACTCTCTTTCTGAAATGACAGGGAGATTTAATTGTCAAATGCAAGTCAGGGGGGGTTTATTCCTAGTTCTTGGTTTGGTTATGCAAATACGAGGTCTTCATGGGAACGAGTTATAAATACCTGGTGTATGGGAAACAGAGTTGGGTACACAGTATTTCCCCCAGTGCCAATTTAATTTAAAATAGCTGTGGGTAGCCACTTCAATCACTCTCACATGTCTATCATTTGTTTGACTAGTTCAAACAGATCACCCAGTAGTTATCTTTACTACAGACAAGATTGATTTTGGCAGCAGCAGAACAGTCATTTTCCCCATATGGAAAGAAGTAGTACACCCCGTTACTGCCAAGCAAGAGTGCGCACTGAAAAAAAAAAAAGTTGTACAATTACAGAAATTGCTATTTTAAAATGAAAATGTAAGCAATAATTTAATTTAAAAGTGAGCCAAGATGATGAGCATTTGTACATTATTAAAGGAGATGTGCAAGTTTTAAAACTGTTCCACAGATTTTTGCAGATAAGCAACAATCCAGAACCGTAGATTTATGGTTGTTATGGGAAACCTGTTTCTGTTGGGAGGATTCTTCAGTATTTTCTTAGTTTCTCAAATATAAGCAAAAGTTAAATTATTAAATACTTCTGAAAATACCTCTAAGGGATGTTTCAGGAAGGTCTTCTGAGACAAGCTATAAATAAACCTTCTTTTTAGATTAAAGAGTGAAAAGGAAAGGAGGAATAAGGAATATGAAACTTCCAGCATCCTTTATGCACAGTTGATATAGGATTGCAGTATTTCTTTCCTTGACCTCAGACGATATCATTTACTATTTATAAGGTGCAGTAATATAATAAAGGACTTTTCCACTGTGACCCATTTCACTAAGATTTAAAGCTTTTGAATTTAAGAAAAGTAAATTCTTTTAACTTCTGGAAGAGATCATTATGCTACTTCTGGGGTGGTTTTTTTTAAGCCATTTATTTTATTTTAAAGGCAGATTGACATTTTCCACAATAATGAAGTAAATACAATATTCAAGGTCCAGTAACCTTTTATGCTGATTAAAGTAAAAAAAAAAAAAAAACTAGTATAAAAGATGAATCACAGGAATGTGTTTTGTTTATAGTGAGGTAACTTGTCAATTTCTATTCTCTGCATTCATATATGTAAAGACAATGTTGTCCTGCCCTTCATGTATCGTGGTGCAGCAGCATGTACTTTGTTTTAGGGGAGCTGTCACTAGAGGTTTGACATATGTGAGAGAAATAAGCTGTGCAAGTTTCCTCATTGTAAGGAAAAATGTGGGGTGTATGTGAAGGTTGTCTGGCTTAATTTGCGACATAATGTGATGAAAGTGTGGCTCTAATCTTAACAGAGCAGGTGCTTGAAAATGCCCTACCTTGCAATTGCAAGGAAAGCAGTTTGACACCTTGACTCAGGTGCTTTTTCTATTCATCAAAAAAGGAAAGTGTTATTCAGTGTCTCGATGTATTTTATAGCTGTGCCTTGAAAGGTAAGTGATGCAGCACTGCTATCCATATGTTCTGTATTGAGATCCTGCTTTAAATTATTGGCCTCTGAAAATGTTTTTAGGATATTTCTGGTTTCTACATAGAAAATTGTAAATCGTATCTGTTTCTGGTCCCTTTTCTGTTGAAAGTTTCTACATGTTTTCCAAGTCATGTATCACAAGGGAAAAACATTAGTGTTGTTTCCTCTACTACTGTATTCTCATGAGTATTTTAAATCTAATGATAGCAGGTCACTGTATTCTAGATATTCCCTAACCTCCCACCTTATTTATTGTACTTGGCTCTTAGAAGAGCTCCATGGGATTCTCAGTCCTGAAGATTTTTGCATTTGGGGTTTAAAGTGGATTTTTAATGCAATATTGGTATATTTTTATTGTATGAGCAGCCTTTTTTTTTTTAATCAGACCATACATAGTATCAACATATGTGTGTTAACCATCTTTTTGCTCAAAACAAGAAACAAGGTGGAAGCAAACTGGTAGCATTAGTTGTTCAGCTTCACAGACATTTGGAAATGGCACAGTTCTAAATCTGTTCTTTAATCGTTTCTTTTAATTAAAAATACAGCAGTTTTATAAAAGTTACTCAGTCTGTGTTTTTTCCCCACCTCTAGTCGGTGGGTGCATTCAGGAGGCAGATCAGCCTTTCCTGTATGCAGCAGCATGGCAAGCCAAGTGGTTGACTTTTGGATTACCACCATGCTTTAAGACACCAGAAAAAAAAGAGATCATGGAGTGTGCAGTGGGAATTAAGTTGTCTCTGAGCAGCATTATTTTTCTATGATTCTTAGGGCAGAAGTTCTCTTGTTCTTGGATGGAAGCAAACAGTTAATGCAGCTGATGTTTCATGAAACCTTCTGCAGATAAACTCAGGTGACTGTAGGAGAAGGAAGAACCTATCTGCATGAAAGCCCTTCCTTATTATCCTTATGATCAGAGAGCTAGAGCACCTCTCCTGTGAGGTCAGGATTTTTTTTCAGCAATGTTGGAATTTGTAAATATTGCAGTTAAGAGAAATATTCGTTTCAGTCAGAAAAGCCGCATCTGGCCACTGCTGTGGTGTCCTGTCTGTGACCATGGTCAGAATGTCATTTTACACATTCACTGTCTTCCCTGCTGACATGCTGCTTATCTGGCTGGCAGGACAGCCAAGTGCAGCAAATCCGAGCTGCTCTGTTCAAACAGAACCCATCACATACCGTCATGGCCACTGAAGCAAAGCTTGCACATAGGAAAGAAAGAAGGTTTGTTTAAGTTTTTCTTTTCCTAACTGAAAATATTTTCTTAGAGCAGCAGCTTTTGCTCTCATTTTTTATTGCATCGCTTCAGAACAGATTCTGAAGGAATTATTTATTAGATTGTAGGTTAGGAAGGGGGTAAGCAGTAAGGGTGAACATAGGCTGTGTTTGTTTCTGTTTTATCCCCATTCAGTTTTTAAATATCTCCAGAGCTAGACCTGTTCTTTCAAGCTAAGATTCTAAAGATTTGTTGTTAGGAGTTTGTGTCTGCTGTATTCTTTCTGCACTATGAGTATTTAATTTGGCTTCCAGGGTCCTTTATCCTTGAACTGGAGAGTTTTATTTAAGTAGCACAACATGCTCCAATATAGATCCTCATTAGTTTTCTATTTTTCTTATAGAGTTATTTTGGCCATTGTAGACTGCAGGGATTCACCTGACCAAATATAGATGTCTACAGCTGATCCAGTCACCCTAGGCTCCTTTTCTAATCAACAGAGAAAAATAAACACATCCAGACTGTGATTTTATCTCATCCTAAAATAGATATCTTAAATAGGTTAGATGAAGGCCACTGTAAAATGCTTATTTTTCTCCATTAACTGTAAAGGGTATTCATAGGCACTTAAAGAGTAGACCGCTAAAGATGGTGTAGACATCTTAAGTTTGGTGAGGTAAGTCCCACGTAAGATCTTCACTTCCCACCATTTGTGTTTATTCTCTCCTGCTAAAGCACTGGGACATTTCAACTCTTGTGCTCTGACCTTGCCAGCAGCAAAGTAGGGGACAGTGGGTTACTTTTGCACTCATTTCTATTGATTTGATTTATGACTGTAGGCAGTTTACAGGAGAAGAGCCTGCCACTGTGTGAAAGGATTGTGCTAACTGAGAGTCAAGTCTACACTCTCTTACTTGCACCTAATTTTCAGGCTTTAATGTCAGAACATTAGCAACTTCACTTTAGGATTACAAAACTTCATCTAAATTTTAACCAACTTTTTTTTTTTTTTAATCAGTGGAATCATCATGTAAAGGAAACATCAAAATCCCATGAATTTTTGCATCAACAGTTAGAGATGTGTGAAAGCCTAGGATTAGCATGTTCCCTTTCCATTTTCAATTTATCCGGAATTAGCAGTATTTTCTTCTAGCGGTAATTTGCAAGGAACTCACTTTTGCTTTTTCAGGTTTACAAGAGGAATGTTGGCTGCACACTCATCACAGAGATAGTACAAATACTAGCTTTATGTCAGCAATATCCAGTAGAGATTTCCACCCTGTCAAGGTAGTTTTCTGTAGGTATGGAAGTAGATAGATGCATCTTCTCCATTTACCAGATTTGTTTGTCTGTACTATCATTTATACAGTTTTCACTAATACATTAATTTAGTGAACTTCACCTAACTGTCTGATAGCTGCAGATAACTGAGTAATCAATTCTGGCATTCTGGAGCAAATGTGTAAGCAGAGTTGAGAACTGTCAGAGAAGAGTGAAAGTCTGTACCTGAAGAGGAAGAAAAATTGGAAAGGTTTATTCCAACAGTGTATAACTGATATAGGAGCATGCTTTTCTTTCCTCTTCCCTGCATGGCAGGAGGAGCTTTACTAATTAACTTGAAAAAGCTGATACATTATCATGCACAGCCTGAAAGTACACTTCACATGAAATATTCATTTTCGAAGACAAATGCGTGGTATTTAACCTTAAAACTTAACTGTCTTTAGGGAGAAGAGGTTGTTTCCAAAGAAAACAATGTCTGGTTGAGAAGCAGTGTGACCTCCTGAAGGAGGGAAATGAAATTAAAACATCATTGTGAAATACGGCCCCTCTAATTTACTTTTCTTTTTGCAGTAGCAAGGAAAGAATAGAGCCCCATTGACCTAAGTGCTGCAGAAGTGTATGGTAATTCCTATTTATGTCAAAAATATTAAAACCGTTGGAATTTCTTTGAAAATCATGGAACTTGATATCATGCCAGTCTTGCAGCAAATTATGACCTTCATATTGCATTAGATCAATATAAGCATAGACACGTAGGTATCTGTTTAATAAAATTTTGCTGACCACAAAAGACTGGCTATTATCTTGGGCTTTGTATACATATAAAGGTAGGTAATATTTTGAAAGATAGTTAACATTTTGTTGGATGACAGTCAAAGTTCCAACTGAAATGCAAAATATAAGAAATCAATGCTTTTGTACAGATTCAGTTCACAGACATGTAAAATGTTCGTATAGGAATACATGAAGACAGCAATGGAGGGAAACCTGAATTTTCCTTAGCTCTCTTGCATCACAGTGAAACAGGATAGAGTTGAATAACACTTTTTAAGAAACATTCTTTATATACACTTCCGTTATTTTGTTACATAATGAGCAACCCTACATTTTGGTAGATATAAAAGATATAGTGAGATTAAGTGAGTGCTCAGGCTCTAGAATGTGGCAGAAAAATATTTTAAACAGAAGAATTAACGTTTACTTGAAGGCTATACATAGTCTAGAGTATGTAGGAACCAGGAACACTTGCTGTATTTGCTCAGGGTTTTTTTGTTAATATGCTTTGCCTATGTTTTCCATAGAACATTCCCTCCGAAGCTTCTTACAGCCCCCATAATCTCTGCCAGTCCCGTTTCCCAATGTGAAACATCTCTAACCCTTCCTAGTCCCTTGTACTAGAATTTGTTAACCGTTCCTTGTCTTCCTGCCTCCAACCCGTACTGACCTCCCAGAGACTGCTGTTCCCATCCTGGATCCACTCTATCCGTGCTGTAAAACTGAATGGCTTTGCTTGAAGTGTGGGCCAGGAAACTGGCCTTCACTGCTGCAGTCTTGAGCCATCTTTGTAAGCAATGATCCAGGAGAATTCTTTCAATCCTTGACATCAGTCTGTAGTTTTGTGACCTTACCAGCTTTGTGGTTTCATCTCAGGGGTAAATTTTCCATTCCTGTGCCACAAATCATTTTAATCTTTTCTTGCTGACCTTGTAAAATGCCCTCTCTGAATTGTTTACTCCTGTCGGGGTGTTACCCAAGTGTTCTGGACAGTTTCAGTTGAGGTAATTAGCTTTTGCTTGCTAAGAAATCTGCTTCAGTTATTCTTCACTTTGCCTGTTACACATAGGGGTATATTTCTAGGCCAGAATACATGTCCCATTCTGTGTTACAGAAAATTATGTTTCAGGCTTCGGTTTCTCATTTAGAGACACTGCTGTTACATCCCATCAAAGCACCGTTATGTGCATAGTACCAACAAAGCCATGTGTGTAGTTGCCTAGTGAGCTAACCCACATGGAGAATAACCTAACAGAAATATTATTTAGTTTAGTTTACTGTTTACTGCAGCAACAACTCTGCTTATATGACACAAAGGGAAACACACAGGTGAGAACAGACTGTTCAGGGTGTGACTATTTATGAACCACCCCAGAACAGCACATGAGCTGGGACTGCACATGTCTTGAAAGAAACGCAGGTGGAATAGCACTCAAGGGAATAGCGATATCATCACTTTTGCCTGCCACCTTCCAAATATTTATGAGTTTTATGGTTTAAGATTACCACGTATTATTAGGCTTTTAAGTTATTATAGGTAAAATTTTCTAAAAGTGAAAAATAAAGTAAAAATTATGTATTATTTGTGTAATTCATATTTTCTGTTTAAGACAATGGTATAGCTACTTTAGGAAAAGGTATGGGTCGTTCCAAGAATGATCAGTATTATCTTCTTACTTTATTAGGCAGTGGTTTAAAAAGATAAACCTTTTCATTCAGATTGCAAAAAAATGATGTCTTTAAAACTGTGTACATAATTTTTAAATTTACTTTGAGTTTAAATCAGTATTACAAGACAATCTGTTACCTGAAAACAATTACAAAGGCCTACTATTGATAACACCCACTGAATCTGTTCTAATCTCTTTCACAGTGAAAATGAAGAAGGTAAATTTGGAGTGTTCTTCTGTTAACATTTTTAATATTTTCCCCGTGTCCTGGTTTCAGCTGATACAGAGTTAATTCTCTTTCTAGTAGCTGGTATAATGCTGTGTTTTGAATTTATTTTGAGACTAATGTTGATAACACACTGATGTTTTTAGTTGTTGCCCTGAAGACTAAGGGAGTGATAGCTGTGTGTTATATCAAAAGATGGGAAGGGTGGTGGTGGTATAATGAGGATATATTAGTGTGAGACCTCAGCATAAATGAACATAAATGGTGTGGAATAAGAGTGTGGAGAATGTGCTGGTTTTGGCCTGG
>VWZZ01003211.1:51228-113311 GCA_013399095.1 Psophia crepitans | reverse complement strand
CAGTGTTGATAACACAGAGATGTTTTCATTCCTGCTGAGCAGGGCTTGCACAGAGCCAAGGCCTTTCCTGCTCCTCACAGCACCCCACTAGTGAGTGGGCTGGGGGTGCACAAGGAGCTGGGAGAGGACACAGCCAGGACAGCTGACCCCAGCTGACCAAAGGGACATCCCATAGCATATGGTGTCACGCTCAGCACATAAAGCTGGGGGAAGAAAGAGGAAGGGGGGGCAACATGTTTGAGGTGATGGTGTTTGTCTTCCCAAGTAATCGTTAGGCGTGATGTAGCCCTGCTGTCCCAGAGATGGCTGAACACCTGCCTGCCCACAGGAAGTGGGGAATGAATTCCTTGTTTTGCTTTGCTTCTGTGCACGGCTTTTGCTTTACCTATTAAACTGTCTTTATCTCAGCCCATGAGTTTTCTCACTTTCACTTTTCTGATTCTCTCCCCCACCCTGCTGTGGAGGAGTGAGCGAGCGGCTGCGTGGGGCTCAGCTGCCGGCCAATGTTAAACCACGACACCCTGTCTGACTTCACAAAAATATTTTCACAACCTTTTCTCAGTATTTCCCAAGGCAGGCTACTCTGTGTGTGTATGCAACAGACAAAGCCAAAGGCTTTTCAGATTGATTTAATTTGAAGAATTTAATGCTGTTGCAACAGCAAAAATACCAAGCAGCTTTTAATTTGTTACTAGTAACTGTCTTTTGTAAGTGTTTTATTTTCAGATCTTACAATGATGAAGCTGGCCACATCAGTTCCATGGATAAAATTATTTTCAGGATTTTTATGACAGGCTTCCAGGACTTCATGCTCCAAAGATATACTGTCCAAAACATCCAGCCATTACAGAAGTGCTTTTTTACAAATGATGAAGATATTTATTTGATGATACATTCTGCAATTTATCATTCTTGTTTGTTATAATAAGGCACTTTTTTTCCATTTGGAAAGCTGAGATACGACCTGGATTTTTTTTTTAATTTCAGAATCTAGAGAGATTTGTCTTATTTCAGCTTTAAACATTATAAGAAACAGGTTAGATTCTTCTGTGTTGAATGTTTGAATCCAGAATTAGTTAACTGAAGGTTTTTTGTTGTTATTGTTCTGGTGTTCATATTTTCTGAGTCTTGAAGCTGTCATCCACAACATTTTCTTACAGCCAGTACTTACAGTTTGTCAAGTTTTTTGTGCTAGGTTTCCTTAAAGCAATATCAGGCAATTTAATTCCCTGCTCTTTTACTTCTCTTACCAAGCATGAAACCACCTTGGTAAGTGGAGTGAGAGCTTGCAGTTTTCTCTTAACTGCTGAGGCTCTTGCTTCCAGGCTGAGCTTCTGTCTCAGGGACAACTAAAACTGAAGTACCACCTTCTTTGTATTGCATTCCATTGCAGGGCACAACCTTAAAATGAAACAAGTTATTCTTAAAGAATTGACTGTGGAATGACAAATCTTCTCAGAGAAACAGAAGGTGTCAGCAAGAAGGCAATGGGCATTTGCGTTGGGCAAAGAGCGTTGCCAGGAGGTTGAGGGAGGCCATTATTCCCTTCTAAACAGCCCTGGTGAGGCACATCTGTACTGTGGTGTCCAGTTATGAGGTCCCAATACAAAAGAGAGGTGAACATATTAGAGTGAGTCCAGTGAAGGACTGCGAAGGTGATGAAAGGCTTGAGTATCTGGCACAGAAGGAAAGGCTGACAGAGCTACGATCACTCGGCCTGGAGAAGAGGAGGCTCATGGGGGGGTCTTATGCACTTGAAGGGGGCAGGCGGGTGAAGCAGATAAAGGAAAGATGAGTGATGCCCATGACAGGACAAGAGGCAATAGGCACAAAACTAATTATAGGAAATTCCACTTAAACATTTTTTTATATTTTTTTTTTTAATGGTGGGGGTGGTCATACCTGGAAACAGGTTGCCCAGAGAGGCTGTGGAGTCTCCATCCTGAGAAATACTCAAAACCAAACTGGAAAATGTCCTGACCTACCTGTAGTAGTTGACCATGCTTGGAGCAGGGACGTTGGATTAGGTCATCTCCAGACCTCACTTCCAACTGCAACCATTCTTTAATTGTGTAAAATTCAGTATCAATAGGTAGGTACCTACCTATGTGCATAGGTAGGCCAAGCCAGGAAAACACTTATTTACCTGGAGAACTGTGACACAGGACCTTCTTTGAGCTGGAATTTGATGTTTAGCATTTTGAATCATAAAGATGTCTACCTGAGTTATTCTAAGTGTAACGAGTAGGAAAGTTACAGGGATCGAAGGATAAATTTTAAGAGTTACTTATTTTTGTATGATAAATATACTCCTTTCCCCATCACTCTCAATGTTAAGACCTAGTCTACAATGACCTCTTTGTTGTATCGTTGTTCAGAATTTTTGCTTCTTTAGGAATATATGATTGGGAAAAATCTTTAGGATTTAGTTACTGAATTCGTTATTTTGTTCTTTTTAAAGTATTGCCCAGTTCTGAAATAATCTGAAAATCTGCATAAATATTTTTCATTATTTCTTATAAAGTAGGTTTATATGCTAGTGGATTAATACAATTACTTGCATGTTCAGAGCTTGTATTCATTTAGTTTATAACAAATGATATTCTGGGGACATTTTACGGTTTCAGAAGATTTAGAGGGTTGCAACTAAAGGCAGTTTCTTTTGCCTGCTCTGGAGCACATGCCATGGTGGTTTTAAGCTTGCTGTGCATGTTTGACAAGTTAGAAACTTAGCAATCCCTATCAGTGCTGAGCCACACTGTCTCAGGCTTTGTTTTTGTTGGCTGGTATCCAGTACCATGCTATAAAATACATTTACTTGACAGTAGAAAGTGGAGAACCACATTAACTACAAAGTTTAAAAAGGCTGGCTAAACACATGCAATAAATATTAATAAAAGAAAAGGCCACCCACCTTTGACCTTCAATGCTTGTTATTAGCTTTGTGTGCTTTAGAGTTACCATAGCATTTTTAGCATTACATAACAGTATGTAAGAATCTCTTATTTAAATCCAACGACTTATTAGCAACCTTGTATTGGTTGTTTTGGTTGCTTGCAGCAGGGATCATTGATATAATGCATTATCAGAATTCCACTTTGTACTTCAGGATTACCTGTAAAAGATTGTTGTCCTGTCTTCTAATACGCAAGCCAGGTTTATTTGTATCTGTAAGTAAATGGGAAGGTATAATGTTGTATGTGTATCTGTGTAGAAGGAGGATGTCTGACAGAGCAATCATGTAAAAAATGGTCAGTTGATTCATGTAAACTCATCTCACTCAATTTTTCTTCTTAAAGAAGAACACAAAGCAGAAAAACAGCTCAGAAAAGTCATCCATCATCTTCTAGTAAAACGAAGTTCTGATTCATGATGGCTGAATGGCCTTCAGATTTTTTTCAATGTTTTTTACCTTATGTGCCTTGTAACACTCAAAAAAAGGAATCTGAAGGAAACCAGAAATAGTGTGGAACATGAAATAAGAAGTGATTCAGGAGTCACTAGAGCTGATACGTAGCCATTCTTTCTTTTCCAAATTAAATGGCTCTCATCTCCTAAGTTATAGTGCTGTATTACACCCCTAATTGTATTTTACCTACGGTGTATTTATCTTGTTAAGACATTAGTGGTTTCCATTTTGTGAATTTTGTGTTGTATTACATAAAAAAATATAAATAGATATTTTAATGATAGATGGATGATAGTGGTAGAACATTGAATTATTAATTCACTCTGAGAAGAGTTTGTTCCTGGTTTTTGAGAAGGGAGAAGTAGTAGGCTTGGGGGAACAGAGAGGCTATAAAAACGAGTATTGTTCAGTGGAATACTAAGAGGAAAATGCATTCTGCTAGCCCTGGATACATGTATTACATAGGTAACACAAATACTGTTCAGACCTGTCTTCACTCTGGGACAGTATTCCTTTAACGAGTTACTATTTCTCAAAAATAGATACTTCCCCCACCCCAGTTAGTCAGTTGCATGTGCAAGTTTTGTGTTTGCGTTAGGGTGTGCTGTCCTTCGTGGCAGATTGTGCCCACTTCTTTGGCTCTCTCGAGTCAGAAGTTTGAGTGTTACAGGGTTTTCTGTGCTGGCCGGCTGAATCAGACTGAACACACTGATCATATGGAGATTCAAACTCACACGGAGAACCACGCTCTGTGTATAAAAGAACAATACCCTTAATGTCTGAAAATGAGTTTCTCTGCTGACGAGAATGGTGACAGAGCTGTGAGACATTGGCTTCAAATACCAAGTTGTTCTGGGCGTTGTGAGGAAGAAAGAACCAAGCGTGAAAATCAGTTACTCTTCCATGTCTGCAGTCAGCAAGTGAAAGGTCAGCACTGTGTGAGGAGGGGGGAAAAACAGATAAAGAACAGAGTGGAAGACTTAAAAATAAAAATGGAAAAGTCACCAAAGCCTGCATTGCTACATCTGAAGCACTTCATTGTTCTCCTTCTAGTCCCCCTTTAACTTTCCATTTCCGATATGCCCACGAAGACCTTGGAGCATTTAGCCTGTGGAAACCACTGGTTATCACGTTGCCACCAATTCGGGTTCCTTCTCTGCCATGTATTGTCACTCCTTTTACATTGTATTCTGCTCTGGAGAGGAACCTCTGTTCATTCACATATTCATTCACGTGTTTCAGCTTGTTTCTGCTACAGTGTAACTATGATCCACTATTTGACAATATGAGTATTAATTCAAAGATCTATATGAATGACCAACTAGCTGTTAATATGTTTCTTTATTTCAGAGTGTTGTGCGTTGCCTTTGGCATCCCAAGCTGAACCAGATCATGGTTGGTACAGGAAATGGTTTGGCCAAAGTGTATTATGATCCTGTCAAAAGCCAGAGGTATGTAATCATGATTAATGATTAAGAACATTATTTTTGTACTCAAATTTAGGCTGAAACTGTGGTTCTATGATTATAGTAAGAAATGAGAAAAAATGGCTTAGTAACATTTGTTTTGCAGAGTTTTACTTATTTTGTAACAGGAGGAAAAAAAACCCAAAACACAAACCAGTTTGTTTATGAAAAGTGGCACATTTTCCTTCGGACTTTTCATGGTGCAGTATGCTGGCTGTTCTACCTGAATTTATGAACACTTTCATTTTTTAATTGCATGAAATTTGCAGTAAGAATAACCAGTCTTTCACCTGATTTCTTGGAGGTTACTGATGTGATGTTATTGAAATTATATTTATTGTATTAAGTCATATTTTTAATGTCTTCTTTTCTTTTTCTTTTCTGAAGTAAAAATTTTGTTTAGAAGCATTAGCTTAAACATCAGCATTTGTAAAGTAGTACTGGGAGACCTGATTTGAGAGGGGGCAAACCAAGGAAATACATTCCCATCTTTCAGCTAGTCTTGTCCCTCACCCCCACCTATCATGTGTGGATTTTGCCTGTACATCTAACGGAAAGATGGTAGTGATTCATCAGAAAATGACCTGCTAGCCTGGAATGAAAAGAAGGGGACTTAACTAATCCATAAATACTTCTTTTGCAATTAATTTGCTTTTACTGTCTGGACTGACTGGAAAACTGGGGCATGCTTCTTTCCTGTCAGCAAGGGAGAAACGTAAACTTCATCTGTACTGACTGATATGAATAAGATGTTCTCCCTCTACATGCGCTCGTCTTTGTTTCACCGGCATCCAAAACCATACCGTGTTACAGTTCACAGTTTCTGGATACTTACTGTGACCTGCACTTAGATGTGAAAATAGACTCTCATTTACAATATTATTCGAAATGTTATTTTTCTGATCTTTGTCAATTTAGAGAACAAGGCAGTTGGCCATCATTGCTTGGACCCCTCTCCAGAGAGTAGCCTGAGTCNCCCCCATTACCCACTAAACCATGTCCCTAAGTACCACATCCAACCTTTCCTTAAACGCCTCCAGCGACGGTGACTCCACCACCTCCCTGGGCAACCCATTCCAAGGCCCAACCACTCCTTCCGAGAAGGAATTTCTCCTAGGCACAGACCACAGGAGTCCTAGCTCAGTTTTGTGCCCAGTTTGTTTTCTGGTACTTACCATGAGGAGGAAAATGCCACTGGTTTAGATCAGTCTTGCTGCAGCCAGGCTTCTGCAGTCTTCATGCTGCAGTGTTACAGACACCTCTGGTTAGATAACTGCCACCTCTGCTGCTTAGGAACCTGAGAACTAGGAGCAAATCATTGCCTGTGTTTGGAGAGGAGCACTTTCAGTGTGCACACCACAAGTACTGTGGACAAATGAAGTGTGAAATGAATCTTCCACCCCTATTTCCGCATGCCGTATAAACTGCTCTACAGCAGAAATGCTAGTTTCTCTACCCTCCTTCACGTGTGCATGGACAGGCAAAATACACACATTCATGAATATTTAAAGTGCTGTATAATTTTGTTGAGCCTATGTCTTGAATAAAAAATGGTTTCTACTTGATATAAACAGACCAATGGAACTGCTGTGTTTCCTCCTAGGGGAGCAAAATTATGTGTGGTCAAAACAAAACGAAAAGAGAGACAAGCAGAGACTCTCACACAGGATTACATTATAACACGTAAGAAATTTAAACATATCTTTATAGCAGCATCCTTAACTCTTTTTAAGGTGTGAAATTATTTGCAGATCATTTAAATTTATATTTTCCCCTCTAAAAAGTTGCAGCCTTTTATTAAGTATTGATCATTGGTGTGGTGGTAGTGCTTCTTACAAAGTTTCTGTAGCCTTGCGCAACCAGAAAGGTATATATTCTGTACCGTCTCTGTGAAGTTGTTAATAATGATTGATCTCTAGATTCTGATGCGCCTGAAATTACAGTTGCCTTAACAACAGCAAGGAAAAAAGAACAAAAAACTAAACCTCCAAAATTTTGGAGCTTTCTTAAATCTTCAGTTTTGCATAACTAAATTAGTGAGTGTAGAGGGTTTAGGAAGTGTTTTGCCACATGGGAACATTAACAGTGCCAGTGACAGAATCAGAGACAGTAGAGATAGGTCGTGAACAAATTCCAAGTGATTTTTCAAAATTTAGAACTCGCCCAGAGTTACATGGGGTTTAAAATACCTTAAATACCTCTGTAGCCTCAGGGTTATCATTGTAGAAGACCTTATGCTCATATTAAGGCTCATTGATCCATTAGAAATAGTTATCGCTGTTACTATAAAAAGTGTAGCTATCTGCCTTTTCAAAAGGGTGGATTTTACAGAGACGTGAGGGGAACAACTGAGAGATTTTGGCCCTCTCCATTAGCATTCCCCTATGTAGTGTTTCCTCGTATTAAAAGAGAATGGTCACACAGTTGTGCTGTCCTGCTTCTCCTCATTCTCTGTCAGTTCCACTATGTTTGGATTCAACTTTGTTTTTTCAGTAGTCTTGGTCTTAGAAATAGCTAAAACCATTTCCGTAGAGCAAAGTAGTTGTTTGCCAGCATAATCACAACATCCACAAAAACAACAAAGTTTAGAATGGGCAAGTCTGGCCCATATCAAGGCACTTTGGTTGTGGGTTCCCATCTCAGGTACTTTCCAGACAGAGCTGTTTCCTACTTACCTCACTGCTGCAGACGTCCAGCTCCAGTTTTTGGGTAGCAGTGGGTAAAGTAGCAGCTGGCAAAGATTAGGGATATTTATCACCTTTGGGTGCTCTTTGCAATCCATCCTTACTACAGCTTTGACTACATCAGCACATGGTCTATTATCTAAATACTTCGTGTGCACTGTTGTTAGTGTTTATACTGTAAAAAGCCTTTTGTGATTTTTTGAAAGATCTTTCCATTTAAAATCCAATTGAACTTTTGGATTCAAATGCCATTTATAAATGTCATTCAAAGACTTAGGTCCCAATTGTGTAAAGTTTTGGAATTTCATCACTGAGTTTTACCTGTTTAATTGTGTCTCAGCTGAAACCAGGACAAACTGTTTCTTCCACATCATTTTGAAACTAGATAAGGATACTTCCATATAAAGCAATGAAGAAAAATGTTGTAAAGATTTGCTTTGCAAATTTTTTAGTTCCTTGCATATTTTGAAAAATTTTCAGGGGTTAGATGTCTGTCTTTTAAGCTTACACACAGAAATGGAAAGAACTGAATATCTCTGAAGTCCATTTGCAAAGTGAACTGACCCCTTTTTCCTTCTTCTCCTTCTCTGTTATTTTTTTTCCTAGTTTTTTCTTTCTTCAGACTTCTAGCTGCACTTTAATCTCAGTATTGCCTGTAATGGATATTTAAAATACAGGAATGTTGTTTGGAGGGATTAGGTGTTACTTTTAAAACACAGGAATACACAGTTTGGGTTTCCCTTAGGCAACCTTGACTCCAGAAATGGCAAAAGCTTGGATCTGTGCATTAGTCACCTCAGATGCTCTATGCAAACTGATCAACCTTAGTGCCTGCCAGCAAATTGTCCCAGGCATTTCTTAATTCATGAAATCTACAAAAATAAAACCTAAACATTTATTTCCAAAGGTCACCTGGCTATGACTTCACTCAGTCTAAGAAGTTGAGCAGGCTTGCAGAAATAAGCTGAAAAGTTAAACTGATAGGTCCCTGGATGCTGCGTTCTGATTTCTTTTTTAGTACAGAGCTGCTGCTCCTACATTTAAGAATTGTTTGGTTTTTTTCTTTGTTGGGTCTATAGACACCAATACAATTTCCCACATTTTGGAAATGGCAGGAAAACTGACACCTGAATCTGAGAGCTGAACCTCACCACAAGAAAACCGTGGCCCTTAATATGGTATTTCTCTGTTGCTGACAAATATGTCTCTTGTCTGAGTGGACTGAAACCATTACTGTGATTGAAGATACTGTAGCAGGTGTATGAGGAAAATGGAAAACTTAAATCCTGATAATTTAGCCAGATTGTCTCAGTTACAGGTATTCATCCAACCTTGATTAATCTCAGAATTCAATAAAGAACATGATTGCGACTTTGTATGCATAAACATTACATATTGGATCTTTGAGGGGATTCTGCCTCTCTCTGCTTCAGATCCAAGAATGCATCTACGGTTTTGTCATGCTGTTAGAGTATTAGAAAGCTGTAGAAACATGGAAAGTTCAGAAAAGAGCAACTATTTGGTCACAAAGCTGATATTCAATGTTGAATGACAGAGGAATAAATCAAATATGCATAGACTGCAAAGAGTATTTCAGATGAAAGGCTCCTGCCTGAAGGAACCCTGGAAATCTGGCTGCTTTCATCTTTGAAAAATTCAGCTGAAAGGAGCCCTCTGAAATACACCTCAGTAAACCACTGCTTGAATTCAGAAGAACTGGGAGGTTGCTTCTACCACCTTTTCCATTGCAAAGAAGAATCCTAGTCTTTGCCTTTGTAATTAAAACCTTACAAAGAAAATGGAATTTCTAACATTTCCGTTTCTTCAAACTGTGACCTTTCAGCCCATGCGCTTCCGATGTTCCGTGAACCACGACAGCGAAGTACCAGGAAACAGCTGGAAAAGGATAGGCTGGACCCCATGAAGTCTCACAAACCTGAACCTCCAGTAGCAGGACCAGGTAATCTAGGCATAATCATTTCAGACTGTCATACGCCACAAGGACCATCATGCTTGGGTTCTACACTTGTTTGGGTTTGCATTCCAAGGTTTTTGGATGACAAATCTACTATATATGTATGGGCAGTGTCCAGCACTGTAACAGCTCTCCTGTGAATACAGACTGAGAGAGTTGGGGTTGTTCAGCCTGGAGAAGAGAAGGCTCCAGGGAGACCTAATTGCGGCCTTCCAGTACCTAAAGGGGCCTACAGGAAAGCTGGAGCGGGGCTGTTTGTTAGGGAGTGCAGTGACAGGACAAGGGGGAATGAGTTTAAACTAAAAGAGGGGAGATTTAGATGGGACGTTAGGAAGAAATTCTTCCCTGTGAGGGTGGTGAGGCCCTGGCACAGGTTGCCCAGAGAAGCTGTGGCTGCCCCCTCCCTGGGAGTGTTCAAGGCTTGGATAGGGCTTTGGGCAGCCTGGTCTGGTGGAGGGTGTCCCTGCCCATGGCAGGGGGATTGGAACTAGATGATCTTTGAGGTCCCTTCCAACCTAAACCATTCTGTGATTCTAGTTGGTCCTTGACTGGAGTGTTTGCCAGGAAGAAATTAATAATCACAATGGCTTGTTTCAAGTTCAATAATCAGTAAAACATTAGCATGAATGCAGCTCTGAATTAGACTCTTCCCATAGTATTAAATAACTTCTTTGTTTCAGATTACCATTAAAGAGACAATGCAACATTTCTCTATGTATTTTTAAAATAATTTTCTCTAAAATACTCTTTTTTTTTGCTACAGGTCGTGGTGGGCGTGTTGGAACTCACGGAGGTACATTGTCATCATACATAGTCAAGAATATTGCACTGGATAAGACAGATGACAGCAACCCTCGAGAGGCTATTTTACGTCATGCAAAGGAAGCAGAAGAGAATCCATACTGGGTTGCTCCAGCATATGCTAAGTAAGGAAACAATTCAAAATACACGTAATATTTCTGGAGGCCAGTGGGAGTTTGGTAAAAATAGAAGGCACACATTTTAAATGGTATACTTTATCTTTTCTAGAATGCTGTCACAAATACGTAAAACAAGAATATGTCATACTCTTATATGGAGATAAGAGCTTCCAGGAGGTTAAATGTTTTAAATTTGACATTTCCATTTTTAAAATGTACCTGTCACTGCTAGAATATTATTTTAAAGCTGTCTGAGTTGATTAGAATGTTCTCCAAATCACTCTCTGAAAGTGCAATAGATCTTTTTATATAAGCTACTGTCTCATTGACAGTCTGGGATGATAAGTTTTCCAGTATGCCCTCTAGTTTTGACTGAGTTGTAGGTTAAACTGTCAAAGTATTTACTTAGTGTTATGACACCATATTTTAGATGATTACTTGAATGTCATAAGTTTTTATTTGCATTTTTCCTATGTAAGGACCTGAATACCTGCTTGAATTAACTTCGTGTTAAAGTTACAGCAGTATTAAAAACTGCGCTGATAAAATATTCTTCCAAAAATTCAGCAGAAAGAAATAAGTGTTCGGTTGTTGTTACATAAATTTAAGAGCCTCATAAAATCTCAGTAATCCCACAGATGTTAATGTACGTGGTTTAAATTGTATGTGTGACTGTGGTATTTGTATGTATATGTTACAATGAAAATTGTGCTATATGCTTCTAGAATGCTTCCTACTAAAGTTTTTTTTTCCGAAAAATAAATACAATTGAAACCATTAAATAAATATATTCAGAATAGTACTAAAAAAAAACCTAAGTAAATGCATTTCATGCTAGTGAACAGAAGCTACCACTTTAAAAATTACTTAAATTTTCACATTTTGTTATTATCATTGATGTTTTGTTACACAAAGTAATCTATCTAGTATAGGTAGTGTTTTCAAAATGCATGAGAAAAAGGTTCTGAAGAGATTAAATAGTCTGCACAGAACAGTCTGCCAATAACAAACTATCTTTTCTTATTTGCAGCCCAGTGTTTAATCTCCCTGGCTGTTCTTTCATTAGTACTTTACTGACTGTACTTCCTTTATTAGTGTTTAGCTCTTTGGTGAAACAATCACCACCTCTTTCCAGAAGCTCAAAATATATGAAGAAACGTAACTGTTTCTGGTCGCAATACTTGTGTTCTGACTTGACCCACGTGTTCACAAAGGTAACTGAATAGCTGACCCAAAGCAGCTTGAGAATGTCAGTGACCCAGGCTGGCTTTGACTGTGTAATTAATAAGTATGGCATACTGGTAGTTAATAAGTGTGGTGTTTGATGTTGTACATCAAATCAATGCATTATATAGTATCACCCTTGCTACCAAAGGCGGAATATTGGAAACCCTGATTCTGTTAACAGTTGTTGTAAAGAATATGCTAAATACTGATTTTTAATTGTGTGAGCTGGAGATGAAATGTACTTTGAATGTGTAGGCACCTGGTTTTATTTGATACACGCAACTATCCATTCTCAAAAGTAAATACAATCCCACATTCCGTCAGTTAGGCAGATACCTCAGTATATTTTTGGCTCAGTAACTTCGTTGGTTGTGTATTACGTTTCATCCCTGACACCTGCAGTGTAGTGGACATGAAAGTTTTAAAACATAGCTGTATTACAGAAGGCTTACTGTGTCAGGTGGGCAGATCTCATTACAGTTTCTTGTTAAATATGTAGCTGCAGGGGAAGAAGAGAGCTGGCTGAGAAGTGGGGAGGATGCAAGTCCAGACTGCTATTAACTTACACACCAGACGGTGATATGTATGTGGGGGAGCTGGACTGCAGCCAGCAGCAAGCTGCCGCGATGGTTTTGTCAGCTGATAAATTTCGTGCCAGTGAAACTGCCATTATCCTTGCTTTAAAAGCTTGACTTTAAGATGTACTCAAGGCAAAGAGAATTATGATTATTATTATTATTAATAATAAGAACAATAATAATAAAAACAACAATAGCATCAACAATAGTAATAATAATAGGTATAACAATTACTTAATATATTAATAGATTAGTAAATATTATTTATTATATAATAAGGTATTAATATATGCTAATCATCAATGTTACATAATGATATTAAGTATTGCATTATTTATATTTATATAATAGTAAGATTGTCTAAAATTATATAAAACATATTTAGATATTAGCATCAGTATTTGTATTATATACTAGTATATAGCTAAACATACATTTAGTAAGTTTCGTTTTTTTGAAGTAGTGTTTATGCTTTTTACTATTTTATTTCTCTGCGATCAGTTTTTCCATGTTTTTTGTAGTAAATTTTCACTTATATAGGTATAAAACTATCCAGTTGATATAGCTCTTGTTTGACAAGGCTTTTGGGTTTGTGTTGTCTAGTGAATGGTTATTAACTTGCAGTTTTTCATTCTCCTTCTAAAGAAAATGTCTAAGGAAACTATAGTCTCTTAATTTTCTTCACTGATGGTTATCAAATAATTTTAGACTGAGAAGACTAAGAAATGCTCTTTTTCTGGTTGATCAGAGTTTTCATAACTCATTGTGATGACTGGGTTAGAGTTCATCTGGTCCTGATTGATACTGATTAGATAATTCTAAATCAGATAACTGATTTCATGCTTTTTTAATTGTATTTTCACTTCAGTAATTCTTGTAAGAAATACCTGCAACATGGCTTTTGCTGTTAGTTTATACATTGCATGTAAAAATGCTTCCTCTTTTGTTATGTTGAAGGTGCCTAATTTATTCTTGAAGCCAAATAGTCATTTGCATTATATATCACTTGAAATTTTTTTCAAGCTTGTTACCATTAGCCTGACCTTTCTGTTTGTCCTAAAATTTGAGCCAGAAAAGGAGGGGGGAGTACATAAGTGGCAAAAAGATGGGTGAAGAAACAGATACTGCTGAAAAGGATACTGGGGATCATAAGAAGTACATGCAGAATCAGGAGATGACATATCACAGAACCCCAATGTGAACAAAGTGTCAAAAAAGATGTGATCAACACAGCAGAAAAGTCATAAAGGATGAGGATAAAGAAAAGATCTTGAGATTTTTCAGGAAAAAGCTTGTTAGAGTCCTTGGCAAGAGCCATTCCAGTGGAGTGAAGGGAAAGGAAGGACAGATTGAAGATTTCAAGTAAAGAACTACAGGAAAGGAACTTGAGGCATCAGTTGTAAATGTTTGAAAATTACATTCCTTGTGAGCTGTTTGTTCTAACGCAGCTGTACAGAGATGCTACAAGGACTTCAGATGTCCCTCTGAAGGATCAGCAGGAATTACTGAGAATTGTAGCTGAGGACCTAATCAGGCCTAGATGTAGCTCTCTTCTGTACAACGAGGGTGAAGTTTCCCTCCCCACCAAGACAGACTAGAGTTCTTAGAAACTACCTTTCAGTTCAGTGATGTTGCCCCTATTTTGCTGTCTTTGTCATTGCTGCTTGTCACAGGCAACAGGGAAAGACTTGAAGCAACAGCCTGTTGCTGTGCCATGTTCACTGAACTTTTTCTCAACAACAGTACCAGTCTGTGAAGTGTCACTCATAGAATCATAGAATCTTTAAGGTTGGAAAAGACCTCAAGTCAACCATCAACCCAACATCACCATGCAGTGGCTCAGGTATCTTTTAGCTGAAGAAGCAGGACTGAACAGGATACTTTGTAACAGTGATTTTGTTGACATATGTTGGTATATCTAAGCTAAATCTTTTTTTTGGAAATTGATATTTTTAGAGGAAAGTCCCTGAGATTCAGAGAAGTCAGGCTGTTTGATGGGGTGAGGAATACAAAAGGGCCTGATACTGAAAACCTTCACTTTTCAGTCTGGAAAAGCCTTTATGACGTTATCCTGATTTCCAAGCATGCTTGAAAGTTGCCTTTTCCCTTTGTTTCAGTGCAATATGAACACAAATTTCAAAAGTTACTGCGACATGAGTCACATGCTGTGATACTCAATTGACATCTCCAGCTGGTTTAGTGGTAGCAGTATCTTTTTTAGCTGGTAGTCTATGAACCTCAGATGTCAATGAGCTACTTTTATTGGATCCCTGAAAGGCAACTGCGAAAAACAACCTATAACCAGAGGGATTATGGTGACTCTAAAGCAATCTGCGTGGCGCCTGGAAATTTTTTTAGGTATCTACATATCTGAATATGTTGAAAACCACTGAAATAAAGAGAATCACACAGTATGAATAAATCATGTTAGTTTGTTTTCCTATTTTTGTTAACAGCCTGTTAGGGTAACCCACAATAGGATTACATTTGTCAGTGTATGAGATACTGCTTTCAGCTGACAGTCATGTGGAAACACAGGTTCATAGAGTAATTTAAGTAGGAAGGGGCCTCTGGAGGTCATCGAATCTGACCTCCTGCTTAAAGCATGTTCACTTACATCAGGTTGCTCAGGTCCAATTAGATTCAGGTTGTTAAAGGACTTGCCCAGCCAAGTTTGAATATCCTCAAGGATGGAGATGCCACAAGACCTGTTGGGACAGCCTGTTACAGCAGCCTGGTTGATAGTTATAGGATGCCCTTGCTACATCCATGCTGTCTGTTCCCTCTAGCCGTCTTGTCCTTCATGTACCTGGAAATGCCTTTCATGGGGATTTGTTCTATAGCCTTCCCTGGGACTGAGGTTAGGTAGACCATCCTGTAGTTACCCAAATCCTCCTTTTACCCTTCATAAAGATGATGATGTTTGACTTTTCTAGTCATTAAGAATCTCCCTTAATCACCCAGTGTCCTCTCAAAGATGACAGAGTGCCCTTGCAATCACATTGTCCAGCTCCCTCAGTACATCTGGATCTGTCCCATCTGATCTCATGGATTTGTGTCTGTCCAATGAGCTACCTACTCCCTGTCTCCATTTTCCTCTTCTGTTGATTACTGTCTCACTCCCTCCCAAAGACTCTGCTGGTAGTGTAGGCATCTTTGGAGACCTGAGGACAGACCTCAGGGAAAACGGAGCCAAAAAAAGCATTGAGTGTACTGACCGCTTCCATATCCTACATTAGTGGATTACCTGCCCAACTGAGCACACTTTCCTTAGCATTCCTTTGGCTGTCAGTGTAGCTGCAGAAGCCCTTGATGTTGCCTTTTACATCTCTTTCCAGTTTCAACCCCAGCTGAGCTTTGGTTTTCCTAACTCCATTCCTACATCGTCAGGTAATACCTCTGCTCCTCTTGGCTACGGCAGTCCCTGCTTCCTCTGTCTTTGTTCTTCCGTTTTGGGATTTGGGGTTTATCTCAGCCAGGATGTCCCTGCGCATCCATGCCAGGCTTCTGCCAGACTTCACATTCTACACATGGGATGGAATGTGTTTTGAGGAGGTTATTCTCAAAGATCATGCAGCTCTCCTGGGCCCCTTTGCCCTCCATGGTAGTCTCCTGTGGGATCTGCCAAGCAGAGCCCTAACAAACTGAAATCAACCCCCAAAGTCAAGGATAAATTGAGAAAGTTGATGGGGGAAAAAGAACACAGCTTTCCACATATATTACTTAGCCCTATATTTTTAAGCAGTAAACCTGTTTGATAATTTTTGTATAAATATTAATCATGCAGCAAACTCATACTACATTAGCAATCTCTAGTGCAGTTACTAAGCAGAACAATTTGTGTTTAAATTAAACGATCACTGCTGACATTGCTGTAACAAAAGCAGTGTTTTCTATGCTGATGTCTTTAAAATGGTCAGGCATATGAATCACCCTAGGTGCTCCAGTTACCGCTGTGTAGCTTGTGGAGGTGGAACAGTTTACATTTCAGCTGAGCTGAGGCTACAACCATTTCACGCTAATCTTAAAAACTGAGATAGCGAGCAGATTTGATTTCCTCTGTATGTTTTTGCTTTAGCTGATTACTGCCACATTACGCTATAGGGTTTTTTGTGTTTGTGTTCTTTTTTTTTCTCTCACCCTACCCACCCGCAGCTTTGCTAGACTCAGTAGCATTCTTACATTAGCTAATGCCTATAACTTTTCTCTGTACTAATACTATCCTAGAAAATGTATAGGTTCTGTTCCTTGTTTAACAAAGGAAGTCATTCTTCTTAGTTGGAAGTTTCTAACCAAAATTCTGACAGTGCAGGTTTTGTGGACAGAAATGATAGTTTTACACTTGATTAGTTGTGGTTTAGTAACAAGCATCTCAATACTGACCTGGTGTGATCCTATATGGCATTTAGATACCTTTCGTCTATAATAATAAAAGGAAGGTACACCGCTAAAATATGCTAAATAAATTTCCATCAACATGTTTTGAAAAAAGAGAAGTTTCCATATATTCCACCTCTTCAGCAGCTAACAAAATCCAATATTTCGGCCAATAAAGCGTTCATCCCTGGTATCTGTTTTGAATTGAATGTTGATTTTTTTTTTTAACTCCTCCTTCAGTTAAGTAGCGTTTATATAAATATTTTCTAATGAAATTTTAAATTGGATTTTTTTTTTTTATTTTACTTCTGATTTCCATGGGAAGCAAAAAGATTTATTTAACTTCCAGCAGTGTAGATTCTCATCCGGGTACAAGGTCTGCTTAAGTGTAATGAGACATACAGCCTGTACTCAGGGACCACGTGCCAACAGAATCCTACAGTAGGACTGTCTCTGGAACACCCTTGTATACTCCTTATCTCCATGGCAAGTTTGGAGGATGGAGGAGAAGGCAGGCTGGTGGAAAGATCCTGTGTATCAGGGAAGTTATCTTTGTCTAGTTTTGGTGACTTTAAATCTATTTTGTGCCACGTATTTAACAAGTGGAGAATCCTGCTCTTTAATAGCTGTTGACTTGCTGTTACTCTTCAAAGTCAGTGGCAACACTGAATTATGCCTATTGTGTTAAGGAAGGCAGGCACAATTTTGTTAAGGATTATGCATTTTACAGAGTCTGCCAAATAACAGTTGTTATAATAATAGTGCTTCGCATCCTTAGACTGCTGTAAAAACATTAGTTAATACATTAATGAGAGATGATGCCTTGGCTGCATTTTATACTTTGTCCTGTCTGTTGTAATGAGAAGTCAGTGTCAGAAATCTAGTAGTTTCAGCTCCACAGTGATTGTACTGAGAATTAGGTTGGAAAAGGGGACCATGCAGTGATTAAAGTGTAAAACAGGGGAACTGAATGTCCAAACAGTTTATTGAAATGCTACTTGATGCTGTATTCATTTAAAAAGTAATCAATAATTATTTTTACAAAGTTTAAGTGCTATTTAAAATGCAAGTAAACAGTGGAGGAATAGATACCATCAAGCTTGACTGTAGGATACACTGTGTTCTCATATGAAGATCATCAGGTTTTTTATGTTACAGTGGTGCTGGATAAAATCTCCAGAGGAGAGGCTGTTTTTTTCATGCATAGGCTAAGCCAGAAACCTGGCTTAGCTGTTCTGTTTTCACTTACTGGCTGCTGCCATAGTACAGTGTACCGAAAGGGAGGTTTCTTTTTTAAAAATCATGCAATGAGATGACCCGTAGCTCCATTTTTCTAGCATTGTATTAAATTGATTTGTTCCTCTCTTCTGTCTTAATTTTATTCATGGAATACACTGATAATAATTGCGAGCTGATGAGAAAATAATACTTGCAAGAGATGTGTGTTTGTTGTGCTTGTTCTTTGGCTGAGAACTGCAAGTTTCTCCAGATCCTAGAAGGTAAGTTGATAGGTTTATGTTGAAAATGAAAAATGGGCAAGTCTAGGATACTCTTTTTTTAAGCATGGAAAGGATGTCATTTGTGTCTAGTGCATGCCTAATAAGTGTCTGATAAGGAATTGTTGCCTAACTATTATTTTAATCTTTCTAATGTTTTCTAGAACGCAGCCAAAAACAGTTTTTGCAGAAGTGGAACCAGAAGATGATGAAACAGACAAGCCAGAGTGGAAAAAACGTAAAATTTGAAAAATGTGGTTCAAAGAGTACTTTTTAGAGCATTTGAAACAAAGAACAGCATGTATTTCTTTATTTTGGGTAGTGGATAAAAATCTGAACGCAAGAATTGCTTCAGTTCATAAAAGTTGCTGCAGTGTAAACAGGGATTGTTGTATTACACTGGATTGTAATCCCACATCTGAATTTTGTAATAAGGACTGAATTATATTGTGCAAAGGACTCCTCTCTACATCAGTTATTTAGCGTCATGATTTAAGAGAAAAATATTTCTTTGTAAGTAGAACTCCAGTGAATTCAGTATATTGCTAGATGTTTTTTTTTAATTGCTGCCAACTTTACAAATGCTGTCATGATAGTGTTTAATGGTTTTGAGTATATAAATAAAATAATAGTTTCTCGACTCCTTTTTATTTTTTCTAGTTAATATCTAACAAATCACCCCATTCATTACAAGTGTAACAAATTTTCCATTTTTATTTAGATTAATTAATATGGAATAGTCCCAATTTAGTTAATTTGTGTGTTCACATAAGTTCCAATTTAGTTCAGACTTCTGTGTGAATTTCAGAAAACATGTTTTGTAGTGTCTATCCTTATTTGAATGATGTTCATTTTATGTATGTGTATTATCTTACAGAAATACTTTATATCACTTTAATTTTTCAACAATATGAAACTGAAATGGACAATTATATATTTTTGTTTAATAAAAACAACATGTTATTGCCCAGCTGATGCAGAACTTTGTTCAGGCTTCCTGTTCCTATTAGTTTGTATTGATAAGCATTAGGATAGAGCAAAGCTGTGTATTTTTTTTTGTTGTTGTATGTCTGAGTTATGTATGTCCTCCCTCACACTCTTTGAAGACTGATACTATCCTTTATAAAGCAGTTTCTTAAATATTGAGAATTTTCATTGTTTAACACAAAATTGCAATTCTGAATGTCATAAAGTGAAGGACAGACTTAAAACTAATGTCCTTAAAAGAAGGAGAAAGGAACCAGGAACCCAGGTTAGTTTTAGGCATTTGTATTGTGATTGTAATAATACACAATATGCTAAGTCTTGTGATTATAATAATACACACTATAGCAAGCACTCTGCATTTCCACTAAGAGTAGAGAGTAATAGTCATCATAAACAATCAAGCTTTCTTAATTACAAATCGATTCTGAAGGCATATTTTAAGGCTATATTTGGCAAAGCAGTTAATCGCCTTCCTAACCTCAGACAGTTAGCAGAGCTCAGATTATTTTTTTTAAGCATCGTTACACATCGCTATTTCATTGTATGATTTCCTTTTCCAAGCTTATCTTTGTTTTTCAATTACCGTTTCTATACTTTAGGGAAAAGTAAGTCTGACTTCAAAAGGTGTAATGAGCGTTGGCATAACATTCCCACAACAAAATATTTCCACTGCTTTCACACGTGTGTAGTGTTTTGATGACTGGAATGAATAAACCACAACTTGTCTGTGTTAACAGGACCTGCTAAAGAGCTCCCCATGCAATGCCCCCCTCAGCAAATAAACATCAAATGGCATTGTTTCATTTAAGACATTTTTTGGGTCTTTTATTTGTCCAGATAATGCACTACAAAATAAAGTATTTTCAAATAAATTCCTGTAAAATCTTGAACAAGATGTTTAAAGGATTAGTATGTCCTTGGTTTTAGGCTGAATATTAACGGTTTATAATTTCTATTGTTAACTGTTCGCTGGGGCAGGGTGGCTGAGGGAGCAGAGCTGCAGGGAAAGGCAGATGAGGAAAAATGCTGCAGCTGTTCTCTGAGCTTGAGGGGAGCTTCTCCTTTTATGTTATTTATTTGTATCAAATAGATCTTGTTTCCTAATTCTTAAAAGAATGAGTTCTGTAAGTGAACCCTGCAGAAGTTCTGTTAGAATTACTCTAAGAGTTTGTCATTGTTACTTACAGTGATTAATTGTCTTGAATGAATGTTCCAGCAGTCTAGAATTTAAAACAGTGCATGTGCATATATGCATTTAAAATATTTAAAACTAACTTATACTGTACTTACACTTTAACTCTTGGCTTAGTTTGTTTGCCACAGTCCTTACACTGGATTTCAAGCATGTTCACCAACAAGGCAAGCCTTAACGCATTTTTAAAAGCAGTTTTTAATATTGAACAGCTCAATGGTAAGAGTTAATCTAGTCAGGAAGGAGATACGAACAGTCTGCTTGACCATACTTGGGACAGCAAACTCTGACTCACCCTTTGAATTGTCCAGGGAAAAATCTTAACTTAAAAAACATTAACATGATTAAATATTTGGTATGAAAGATGGAATTCTACATGCAAACTGGAATATTAGAAAATATATTTGTATTAGTTTTTTACGAACCTAATTTCCTTTTAAACTTCACGAAGGACCTAGGTTTTAGTAATTGCCAAGTTGTAATCTTGGTCCTGTGTGTGTCTGTATTTAGTTTTAATGGGGCCAGAGTCCAGATGGTCTTTTGTTTCTGAAACAAGGTGGGCTTTTTT
This sequence comes from Psophia crepitans, assembly GCA_013399095.1. Lineage (NCBI taxonomy): Eukaryota > Metazoa > Chordata > Aves > Gruiformes > Psophiidae > Psophia > Psophia crepitans. Next base: position 92,432 of record VWZZ01003211.1, on the reverse strand, counting down.
GTTTGCTTGCTTCCTTAGAACACGTGCTTACAGAGGTACAATAATCATCACTAGTATTTTGACATGCAGAATGGCTTCCACGCTTTGTTCTCCAAACCTGGGTTTTTCTTTCCCATGTTCTGTGCAGCTTCTAGATATTTCTTTATAGCAATTTAGGGCTTTTTTGTGCTTTGAGCTAATGAGTAGGTAAAACAAGCTGTGAATACTACATGCCTGTCCATAGGACCAAGGCTTTTCCTGCCAGGTCATTGCAGCCCAGCAGCTCGTGGTCAGCTTGGTTTCCCATTCCTTGGTTGTGTTGCTGCCACTGGCATAGAGGTCTTAACTTGAGTCTGTAGTCCTTTATCCTGTCCTATCCTCCTTATTCCGTTGTCCTATCTTATTTTTTAAGTCTCTGCAACAGCTAAGAAGATTGCTAATGCTGTCTTTGAGTCCTGGCACTTTTCCTCTGACTGTTTGCAATTGCTTTATGGTTCCTTCTGGTCTACTTCTGATGACAAAAAATTTACTGGAGATGATACTTTTGCCTCTGATTTTTGTGGTTGATGGCAAGAACTGTGAATTTGTGCCCAGAGGCCTCCAGTCATTGGCTCCTGCCTTATAATTACATGCCTAGCTTGATGTTCTTTGTCACGCCTGGCTCTTGCACTATAGAAAAATATCTGTTATGGGAATAGAAACCATGAATCTTTACCCTATCGGGTCAGTCACTGATGTACCCTGAGGAGTGTTGTGCAATGAGTGGCATTGCTGAGGCAAAGTGCTGTCCTCTGGGTTAGATATTTATCCATTAGTCTCTTTGACTTCTGATGCCTTTGGAGGTGTCCACTGAGACATTTGTAGGTCACATCCTCCATTAATTCTGAATCATTTGAATTTTGATGTGGCCTGTTAGTCACAATAGTATTGCAAAATCCCTATTCTATTTCCTTGTCATGGTAAATGCCTGTATGTCCTCCTAGGCTACCACTCAGCAATAGGAACCTACTGAAAGCCCCACAGTTACCCTCATTAACCACAGGTAGGCTAGGATTTTGTGAAGTTCTGTCCGCTGTTGTTGATCCCTGAACTCTTCTCATCTGTTGAACTGTATCATACATACATGTAAATGAGGAGTTGGATAGTTGGCTAGCAGAGATGTCCTTATGCTCGCCTGGCGTTAAAGCATAGATGCATCTTATTACATCAGTTTTTAAATCTGCAAGGATTTTTGGCTAATCCCATTTAAACACAATTTTGTATACAATATGCACTTTATCCATCCTCTGGGACTCCAGCATCTAATTGCTTCATGCAGTCTGGATAGTGCTGAAACACACGGTATTTCTCTGTCTGTAGCATATTATCCTGGTTGAAATTTGCTTTGGTTGTCAAAGCTTCCCATCCTACATGCAGAGTACTGGAGCATGCTGACAGTCTCCTACTTTGGCAGCAGTGTCTTAGATCAGCTTGTTGGAATCTCCATAACCTATGTGTTGCTTGAATGCCTTGGCAACATTCTATGATTTTTCTTAATGGCTGATGATCAGACAGTATGTTCATCTTGTACTCTGAGAGATGACTCAAAAGAAGACTGATTCAGAAAACATAGCCAATAAGTCTCTCTTTTTTTTTTTTTTCTTTTCCTTACCTTAGCTATCATGCAGGGCTGTTGTATGTCAGGGCTAGTACTTACCATTTTTCTTACTCTTTCAAAGAATTCTTGTGGGCTCTGGTGTTTTTCCTTCCTGTATCATGAAACAGTAGATGCAACAGATGAATACTTGCCGTAGATAAATTGGACTAGATGGGTCCTTGAGAAGTTATGCAGTCCATCCTTGACTCAAGTTGCAGCTATACCCGAACCAGTTCTAGCTTGTTTATTGGGTTAGCTCTTTAAATGCTCCCATGGTAGACACTGCACAATCTCCCAAAACAATCTGCTCCAATACTTCATTATTCTTGCAGTAGAAAAAATTTCATAATCCCTAAGAAAAACATTCTTACAACAATTGAAGCCCACTATTGCCTATCGTGTTCTCAGCAGCCATGGAAGTCAGTTTAAAACATTTCCCTTTGCAGCAGCTTTTATTATGTTTTAATTTTATTATCTTCTCCTGTCTGCTCTTATTCTTTAATTTTTCTTTTATGGTTTATGTTTTCTGGCATATCACCATTTATTTGCTACTCTTTGCCTTGTTCTGATTGTCCACATTTCTTGAGGCGTACTGCCCACAATGTAGTCAGTGTTTCAGATGAAGCTACATTTTTAGCACTACCCAGTAAACAGGAAAAATGTTTGCATGTCTCATTACAGTCACTTTTTTCTCTGCAACTTGGCATTACAGATGTGTGTTTAGGTCACAGTGCCCCTCCAACTCCAGAACCTCCACTGCCAAGCTGCTGCCCAGCCAGCTCACTGTCTGGTGGTTATCTATTATTCTTAAGTATTGGATTTTGTCCTTTGCACTGAATTTCATTGCATTTTCTCAAGATGTATCAGCATTTTGTTCAGATTATTTTGAATTTACTCTTGGCCCCAAAGTGCCTGCAACTTTTTAATGCTTCTAGTTGTCAGTGGGTGTAATGAATATATTGTTTGTTCATTCATCTAAGCCACTATTGAAGTTGGTGGTTAGCAGCAAATCCATAAGGTTTCCCCTGTGTATACGAGGGAAATGTTTCACGCAGTGTTAATTTTCTTAAGGGTTCATAAGCTTCTAGTTAATGTACTCAGAAATTTTTGGACAAACAGTTGGCTTTCCTAGAAACTGTTGGATTCCCTTCATGTCCAAAGGGACAATCCTCAAGATTTTTTTAATGTCTCCATCCCTTTGGGTCGGGTAGGAATCCTTCTGATATTAACAGCGCTAGATGTGGGAAACCTCAAGACCTCTTTGTGTTCAGCATTTCAATACTCCACATTCTGAACACAGTTCCAGCCTGTCCCAGTTAGGTGCTTTGATCCTGAATTCACACTTACTTTAATTCCCCTGTTATAATAAAAAATGTCGTCTCCTAGAATCTTGTTTGATCTGTGAATTAGCAGTAGAACTAGCCACAGACCTATAGGTGTCCATCTGGTCTGATACACGGTAGGGTTGAATACCAATGGCATCCTGGCCTGTATCAGGAATAGTGTAGCCAGCAGGAACAGGGAGGTGATTGTCCCCCTGTACTCAGCCCTGGTGAGGCCGCACCTCGAGTACTGTGTCCAGTTTTGGGCCCCTCACCACAAGAAAGATATCGAAGCCCTGGAGCGTGTCCAGAGAAGGGCAACGAAACTGGTGAAGGGGCTGGAGCACAGGTCTTATGAGGAGCGGCTGAAGGAACTGGGCTTGTTTAGTCTGGAGAAGAGGAGGCTCAGGGCAGACCTTATTGCCCTCTACAACTACCTGAAAGGGAGTTGTGGTGAGCTGGGGGTTGGCCTCTTCTCGCAGATAACTAGTGACAGGACAAGGGGAAATGGCTGCAAGTTGCGCCAGGGAAGGTTCAGGTTGGAGATGAGGAGAAAATTCTTCTCTGAAAGGGTGGTCGGGCATTGGAACGGGTTGCCCAGGGAGGTGGTGGAGTCACCATCCCTGAGGGTGTTTAAGGAAAGGTTAGATATGGTACTTAGGGACGTGGTTTAGTGGGTAATAGGTGGTGGGGGGATGGTTGGACTAGATGATCCTTGAGGTCACTTCCAACCTTAATGATTTGATTCTATTCTATTCTATTCTATTCTACATTCACACCTGCCAAGAGCTGTGCCACTGTGGTGAGATCTGTAGTTGCCTTGTTTGTGGCGGTTGTGTTGCCCGCACACTGACTTTCCAAAACTCCAAGCATGATGGAATAGAATAGAATAGAATAGAATAGAATAGAATAGAATAGAATAGAATAGAATCATTAAGGTTGGAAGTGACCTCAAGGATCAGCAATGTGTCTTGTTCCACAGCTTTCCTGTTCACCATCTGCTCTTCCAGTGGCCGCAGGAACATTTTACTGAAAATCATCTTTAGGCATTTTTCTAGCCCATTACTAATGCTTGTTGAGATCACTGGGACTTCTTGCACTTGCTTTATGAACATGGGACTGTACATGACCCTTAGCTTGCAGGTGTTAGGTGACACGTAGTGTGCATGTTTCCATAGTGCTCAAATGCTGAGGAACTTGGAGCTTGTTAGAGATCTTCTCTGGAAGTTTCTGTCTACAGGCGCTGTCTGTGCTTCTATTCCTTGCATGCCACTGACCACCCAATATCTCTGTTTCTCACATGCTCAGGGGCACTGTCCTTCCTAGACTGGAAATTGTCTCTTGCCGTTGAGTGTGTACCTGTCTGTGAAACTTGCGTTTCTGGTCCATCCCTGTCCTGTGTTACTTAGCTTGTTTCTGTGGGTTTGTTGTGAGCTAGGATGCCCTTGCTGGTAACACGCCAAGGTTTTAAATTAAGCTAAGAGCCCTCAGGACTTGGGTTTGGACCTGTCTTGGGCTGCCTGAAGCTCTGAGCTGCTTCAGCTGCTGTCTGACAACCAGGTGACGACTGCTGGATTTGTTTGAGGTTTTGCTTAGCTTTGTACGATGATGGGGAAACAGGTTATCATTCGTGGCTTTGGAACTGGTAAGTCGTAATTCCATGTGGTTGTAGATGTGGTGCTTAGGGACATGGTTTAGTCATGGACTTGGCAGTGCTAGGTTAATGGTGGAACTTGATGATCTTAAAAATCTTTTCCAGCCAAAACAATTCTATGATTCTGTGTTGAATCAACTATTGATGACACTAGAATTAAAATGCAGCATAGAGGAGTACAGGTAGGGAATAGAATAGAATAGAATCATTAAGGTTGGAAGTGACCTCAAGGATCATCTAGTCCAACCATCCCCCCACCACCTATTACCCACTAGACCACGTCCCTAAGTACCATATCTAACCTTTCCTTAAACACCCTCAGGGATGGTGACTCCACCACCTCCCTGGGCAACCCGTTCCAATGCCCGACCACCCTTTCAGAGAAGAATTTTCTCCTCATCTCCAACCTGAACCTTCCCTGGCGCAACTTGCAGCCATTTCCCCTTGTCCTGTCACTAGTTATCTGCGAGAAGAGGCCAACCCCCAGCTCACCACAACTCCCTTTCAGGTAGTTGTAGAGGGCAATAAGGTCTGCCCTGAGCCTCCTCTTCTCCAGACTAAACAAGCCCAGTTCCTTCAGCCGCTCCTCATAAGACCTGTGCTCCAGCCCCTTCACCAGTTTCGTTGCCCTTCTCTGGACACGCTCCAGGGCTTCGATGTCTTTCTTGTGGTGAGGGGCCCAAAACTGGACACAGTACTCGAGGTGCGGCCTCACCAGGGCTGAGTACAGGGGGACAATCACCTCCCTGTTCCTGCTGACTACACTATTCCTGATACAGGCCAGGATGCCGTTGGCCTTCTTGGCCACCTGGGCACACTGCCGGCTCATGTCCAGGCGAGCATCAATCAGCACTCCCAGGTCCTTTTCCTCTACACAGCTTTCCAGCCACCCCGCTCCCAGCCTGTAGCGCTGCCTGGGGTTGTTGTGGCCAAAGTGCAGGACCCGGCACTTTGCCACGTTAAACCTCATCCCGTTGGCCTCTGCCCAGCGATCCAACCTGTCCAGGTCCCTCTGCAGAGCCATCCTACCCTCCGGCAGATCGACACTTCCCCCCAACTTGGTGTCGTCTGCAAACTTACTGAGGGTAGGGAGTGATAGCAGTGTCCCTGGGGCTAATAGGAACTCACCAGTGGTAATTACTGGTCATTCAGAGAATGCAACTTTGGTAGCTGGACAAGCTGTTTTTAGGGTTAGCAAGAGGGAAAAAACCAAGCATGTAACAAATGCAAAGCGGGCCATATATAGTAACTCTGACCATAACATGGGACTATGAAGTAGCAAAGAAGGAGCAAGGGTTTTAGTGTGTCTTGCAGAATGTATAAGAGTAATACCCTGGAGATTACAGACTGAGAGCGAAGAACCTCCCCATCAACATCAGTCTCCTGGCGAAGAGCTGGGGATGCCAACAGCTTGTCACAGCACCCTTCTGCCCCGTTGCCCCTCAGACCCGAGCCATCAGCTGAGGACCCAGAGGGATGGCAGCTGTCTGAGAAGGGGTACTGACGAGGGATTGTGGGTCTAATAACTGCAACTGTTGTTGTGCAGACTTTTTCTGTGGTAGTAGTATTTATGTTGGTTGCATCATATATAGGCATGCTTCTTTATCCCACGTGAACTGCAGACATTGTGGGCAGTCATTCAGTGCCATTTGGGGAGTATCCTTTTGCTGTACTATTCTCTTCCTTTGTCACTCGGTGGCACTCCCATTTTCACCCCGGTGCCGTGAAACCTGAGTTTGCAGCGGTTGTGCAAGCAAAGGGCTCTGAAGCTTCGGCGTCGGCATGTGATTCTGATAAAAGACATCTCTTAGCAAACAAACCTCACATTTTCTGACACTGTGCCTTGTGGCATCAGCAAGGGCGCTGGCCGCTCCGTGATGAAGCAGGTGTATGGTTTGCACTTGGCTCTTCATTTAAAGTTACCTGGCTAAGCAGAGGCAAACGTCAGGAATACTCCATATAGAGAGGTCAACATCTTCAAAGTAGCCTTTGCACAAATGGTATCGACAACAGCTCTTAATTAAGTTTTTATGGTGTTTTCCAGTAAGATCTCCTGATTATTCATGGAATAATTTCAAAGTGTCTTGATATATATTTTAATTAAGTGGCTGAGTTAATAGTAAAATTATACTTTTTAAATAAAATTTTGGGTAGAATATGAAGTTTCCAGTTTGTTGTAGCAAATACCACTATAATTTGTAACCATAAAGTGCCTACAGCCCTGTCCCTGTAGCTTACTAATGCATCACAGAATTGGGGCAAAACTTTGTTGTTACTGTGATAATTCAGAGAAATTTAATTCAGTCCTTAAAGGCACAACGTTGCAGTCAAAGGAAAACGAGTAATCCGAGACTAAGAAACTAAGGCCTGGTGACTCAGGAATTTTCACCTGAAAATGGCATGTCATGCGGACACAGCATGAGCTCTTGCAGAGTATGAGGAAACGGGTCATGATAAATAATAGGGCACAGAGATGAGTGGGAGGTGGTTGGTGGGATGCTGCAGGAATAGGGAGTTTATGTCCGGTTTTATGTAACACCATTTTAAATTACCCCCTTCGAGATCATTAAACAGGATGTTAATGAAATTAACAGATGATGCAGATGAATACTGCAAACACCACTGAAAAAAGAGAAGCAGGAAATAACAAGGACTCACCCTGACAAAGGCAAGATAGTACATCTGGAAAACAACAATTCAAAATGCAGATTATTTTTTCCTCTGTGGCGGGATGACTCTCAGCTACACCAGAGTTGGTGGATGGCAGTTTATGTTTCTCTGTTTCCTCTGACAAGGCAGACAGAAAAATGCACGTGGAGCTTTTGCTAAAAGGATGGCTCCTGACCGAGCAGCCTGAGTGGCACCCGGGCTGGGAACGTGGCACGTTCTGTCTTGCAGCCACTGAGGAGTATGAAAGTGGTTGGGATGGCTTTTGTCTGAAAATTGGCTTGGTAGGTACAGTGTAGAGGGGTCTCCTTTAGCGAGCAGCTGATGCTGATGTCATGTGCTACAAGTTAAAAGTGCTTCTTTCTATGTGCAGACTTGCAAATTTAGTTGGCTCTCTGAGAGGCAAATTCTTGTCTCCTGTCAGGTTTAAAAATCTGCTTTCTCTCTCCTGCTTGTAATTGCAGCTCTTTGAATCCTTAAAATCCTAGAGTTTTCAAGGGAAGTTGCAGGAAGATAGGAGAATTTTTATGTCTCCCTAGTTTGGAAATTTTCACGTTTCAGTAAGCAATTTTGCTGGTCTCTTCCCAGTCACGCTGTTACCCATACGGACGTGCTTCAGGTGCTCTGTTTTACAGTTTCTCATGGATGTTGAATTGTTGAGACAGACATCCTTCCTTTCTAAAAACAACCTTTAAATATTTTGAGGCTTGACTTTCCCCCCCTTTCATGTTAATAGTATATCTAGATTTCAAGGAAATATGTGTCAAGGAAATATATGTCAAGGAAATACAGTAATGAAAGAATAAGCCTGATACTGGGCTTGCCAGCCCATTATAAATTGTCCATATGTAGTAACATGAAAGATACATCCTGGTCTGTTAATTTACTAAACAGCCCATGATTAACTTGATCCTTATAAAATTTGGTGTTTGAACAATGCCAGCAAAGCAGGCTTGGACAATTTTTCTGTATTGCTCCCAGGCTACCTGCCCCTGCTTCCACCCTCTGAAGGTTTATTTTTTGTGTTTGAGTTTGTCCAGGATCTCCTTGTTCATCCATTCAGGCCTCTTGGTGTTTTCGCCTGAGTTCCTCTTTGTTGGGAGAACTGCTCCTGAGCTTGGAGGAGGTGACCCTTCAACACTAGCCAGCTTTATTGGGCCCCTCTTCCCTCCAGGGCTTTGTCCCAGGGTATTCTTGCAATGAGGTCCCTGAAGAGGCCAAAGTCTGCTCTCCTGAAGTCCAGAGTAGTGAGCTTGCTGCACACCCTCCTTGCTACCCTGAGGCTCTTGAGCTCCACATTTCATGATCACTGCAGCCAAGGCTGCCCTTGAGCTTCACAGTCCCCATCAGCCGCTACTTGTTGGTAAGAACAAGGTCCAGCATGGCATCCCTCCTTGTTGGCTCCTCTACCACTTGGAGAAGGAAGTTAGCATCAATGTATTCCAGGAACCTCCTGGGTTGCTTATGCCCTCATGTCTTGCCCCTCCAAGAGATATTCAGGTGGCTGAAGTCCCCCATGAGGTCTTGTGAAGGTGAGGCTCCTATCTGCCTACAGAGGGCCTCATCCACTCAGTCTTTCTGGTCGGGTGGCCTGTAGCAGTCCCCCACTATAATGTACCCTGTCCCTGCCCTCCCTTTAATCCTGAACCATAAGCTCTGGGTTTGCTCCTCATCCATCCCCAGGTGGACCTCCATGCCCTCCTGCTGGGCATTGACATAAAGGGTGACACCCCCTCCTCATCTCCCTGCCTGTCCTTCCTAAAGAGCCTGCATCCTTCCATCCCAACACTCCAGTTGGTGGGAGCCATCCCACCACATCTCCATGATGCCAGTGAGATTGTAGCCCGGCAGGTGTGTGTATGTCTCCAACTCCTCTTGTTTATTCCCCACCCTAAGTGCATTTGCATAGAGGCGTGTCAGTTGGGCCCCTGATGAAGCTGACTGACCGACTGGAATTCCTTTGTTGTATTTCACCAGTGTTTCCCTGTTGGCTCCTGTTACCTCAGGAGCCCCCAGATCACCTCTGTAAGTGTGCTGCAGTGTGTCCAGCATGACCCTGAGCAACAGGCTGAGGGCTCTTGCTGGCACCCCATCCCTCTGACCTTGGCGTGTCATCCCACAGCTTGTCACAGGCAAGGCCGATATTATCCCCCTCCTCCTTCGAGCCTGGTTTAAAGCTCTGTCAATGAGCCCTGCTAGCTCCTGGGCAAAGACCCTTTTCCCCCTTTGACAAATGTCAATCCCATCTGACGCCAGCAAGCCTGGTGCCATGAAGGCCATCCCATTATCGAAAACCCCAAAACCGGCAGTGACACCAGCCGTGGAGCCATGTATAATGTGTCAATCACTTGTGTATATATATGTGTGTGTACATATATTGTTTCTTTTACTGATGGGGACATGCTCGGCAGGGAATTATACCCAAGAAGTAACATGCTTTGTATTTCAAATGGTGCGTTAGCTACATAGATGAGCGGTTATCTTGGGGGGTATTTATCTTCACTAAGGCAGTATCTTGGGTGAAATGTAGAGGACCAGAGAAACTGAAGCTGGCCGTATAACCAGTGAGCGGCACAGCCAGTGAAGGAACAAGTGGAAGAATCTGCAGTAAGTATTTTAATCGGAGAAACATGGGTCTCCCTCACCCCAAACGAGGTATGCTTAGGCAAAACACTGATATCAACCTTTCAGTGCACTGGATTAGCCCAGAGATCCACAAAATGGAAAAAGAAATTAAAAAAAGTAAGAGGAGAGAGTTAGACTGACATGGTGCTGAAAATCATCTTCTTGATGAGATTTTACCCAGTGCTGAGGCACCCACTTTTAGTTATCCTCTATAAGTTCAGGCTTGTGGGATCCTATTGCACTGACACTATTTTAGGAAACCTTTCCAGGAGTGGTGGGGCTGGCAGAGAGGCACCCCAGACTCATTGTTGGATGAAGGTAAGGGATGACAATGATGCGCACCCATAGATCACCACCTATGATCATAAAAAATTAGTGAGTCAACATTCAAAGGTTCCATGTTTTCCAAAACTATTGTAAAATCACCCTGTAATGCAAGAAAGATTACAGAATTTTTCAATGAAGATGACAGCTGTCACATTCTCAAATGCAGTGGGAGGTTCTGCTGTTCACAAGGTGATAATATTTTTGGCTGAACGTCTATAAAATGTCCATTTATAGGATCCTGTTGTTAACTTTTACTAGCTTTTAACTCATGTTTACACTAAGAAAATAAAAGGGAAGCTTTAGTTCTGGAAATGGGACAAGTATCACAGCGGTATATATTCTTTCCGCTTCTTTTAACCCTTTTTTTTTTTTTTTTTTTGCTGTCCAGCATATGGTCCTACTCTGGCATAAAACAGTTTAAAGAGTTTTGTCTGAGAAGTTCCTAAGCGGTTTTCTTTTTCTTCGGGGAGCAGGCAAATAAATTTGTCAAATTCTTCTCACCTTTCCTTTTTGCTGTGCTACAAGAATCCTTGTTCAGGCTTTATTCTGTTAGGTGCTTCTCAAACTTATGATCAGAGATCATATCATCTGCTCTAAGAACCTAAATGGGAAAACCAACTATTACTGCAGGACTGAGGAAACAGAAATACGAGTTGAGGAGAGCTAATCAAAGTCAGATTAGTGGCAGATCTAGGCACAGAGTTCAGCGATTTCCACGTCCCTTTGGTGCTCTTTACCAGCATCCCTCTCCTGCAGGGAAGCCTGTATGACATCTTTTCAAACCAGGGAAATAATCTCATCTTGTGGCTGTAATCTAACTTCTGTGGGTTCGTGCCTGTAACTGAGTTACAAACAGCACCAGCAGCCGTTTGGTTGTCATGAGAAACCGAATCCTTCAGGCTGTGGGCGTACCACACCGGCAGTTCAGGTTGAAATGGCTCCTTTGGAAATATACCCTGGCTGACACGTGGCTTAATTCTGCTTTGTGCTTGTCCGCCTGCATTCTGCTCCTAACTCGCTCCCCCTGCTGCACTGCTGTCTGTGCGCAGCCGAGGGATGTTCCGCTGCCCTCGGGACGCGAGGGTGCTGCGCTGGTGCTCCGCAGCCCAGGCTCAGCATTAACTGTGTTTATTTCTGAATCACGCTGTACTGCTTGGGAGCCAGGGTTTTTTTTAATTAAAAATGACAGGAATCTCAAACGTAGGGCCCTCTGCCTGCAGGAATGAATGCAGGGGCTGCAATCTGACAGTCCTGGGCAGAATCAAACCTTGCTATTTCACTTCAGCTGTTTATGAATGCCTAGACAGACAGGACCCCAGTGGGACAGCTAGACACTCTTCCCTGTCCCAAGGCACGATCAGCATTCCTGTTTGTTTTTTCAGCATTCCTCCGTGGTTGTGCTTTGATTTAATTTTTAATCTGTCAATTAATTTTGATTTTTTTTTTGCAGGGAATTTTACAGTCAGTTTTTGCCACATGGAGAATTTTACTATTAATTACCACGGTGTCATTAGGCAGAGTAGGTGCTTGAGGGGGAAAGCTGTGCACAGCTAGTTGCCCTCTGCAGCACAAACATTCATCTCCCGACATTAACATGATTTGTTTGACTCCTACTAACACCACAATCAAAAATATTGTGCCAGTAGCACAGAGCGAGCTGGAGTTCAAGAGCCAGGAGCTCTGCTAATGGAAATGAGTACTAAGAAGCTGCTGTTACTTAAGCCAGCAAGGGATGTTGCCGTGGGTTTTAGCATGTTTGTTTTTCCAGAAATTGTCACAAAGGCACTAGTTTTGTTTTAACTAGACAGAAAGCTGAGCCAGAGTTCTGTCTGCAGATCGTAGCGCTGCAAAGTGGAAGAAGTGAGTCTGCGCCAGCACAATGTGAGCATATCTCCGAGGTGAGCTAGTTGATTACACAAGGGATGGGGACCGGCTGCCAGCTGTCCCGGCTGGAGAACAGCTCTGGGCAGCAGCGAGGGAGAGTGTGCCGAGAGAGTCAAATGTCCAGTACGGGGATGGGGGGATTAACAGAACTGTGGTTCTGAGGATCATAACATATGAGTTGGCTTTTACATGTAATCTCCTTCTGCACACTCCATAATATAGTGCCTCGGTACAAGAACTATAGATAGTCTTGCATCTTTCCTTTTCTGCAATTGCAAAGAAATCCATCAACTTCTTTTCAGTAAGTTTCTACAGGCACAGGAACCTCTGAGCAATTAGCAATTAGAACTTCTGAGATTTGGTGTGTTAAGTCACTTAGAAGAAAAGCACCGTAGAAATAGAGAAGTTTTTAAAGCTACCATTCTCATTGCTAGAGCATAGTTATATAAAAATACCAGACAAGAAACTGAAGAAAGGTAAATTCGATGAAATAGGATCATTGGGTTGGTTTTGAACGTGGTGTGATTCGTGGAGCCTGGCTGCGCAGTGTGCATAACACGCAACTTACCTGGAAGGCACGCACAGCACCAGGGTGCAAATGGCACGCGGGATGCCAGCAAGGAAAGCCCTGCTTTCCCACTTCTTTTTGAAAAGCAGAACATCCATCTGAGGGATTTCCAACTCCACCACTAGCACGTCTAAGCTACCACATTTAGTTTGTATCTGGAGTTTGTACCGACAAATGGCATCAAATATGCCTGTGTCTGCTGTTAATTGATCGGAGGGAACAGGGCTTGCAAGAGCTGCTTTTGTAGCATGTAGCAAAAAGAAGTCCTTGCCCCAAAAATATTCTGATTTAAAAAGTATTTTCATAGGTATTTTGTAAAAGTACAAGAAACAGCTACTTTTAGCAAACCAGGTGCCTTTACTTGAGCATGCGTGTGGCTGGTGCTTGAATTAAGGCTTGTATCACCTTGCTGTTTTCTTAGGGCTGTTCTCATTGAAAGACATTATAAAATCTCGAGGTCCTGTGCCACATAATGCCATGAGCACCATTACAACTGTAATGACCAGCTAATGATGTGTCAAGGTGATCAGGAGCAGAAGAAGCCTTGAACATGGTTTGAAGTGAGGGATTGCTTAAGAGAAAATAACACCTTGAGATTTGCGTAAGGACATAATTTTAAACCAGGAAAATAAAATAACCTTGGAAAAAGCATCTGGATATTAGACAGTTATTCAGAGCTCATAATACACTGTGGTACTGTATGTGGCTCGCTCAGTAGCTAAAATTAGGTGATTATGTAAGGAGACCACAGCGTACAACAGAATAGCTACTGTATTGGGTTAATGATGTCACTCATCTTTATTGAGTGTTTAGCTATTCTATGGCTTGGCTGGGGGGCACTATGAATTCAGGAATCATGAAATCATAGCCAGGTTAATCTTCCATGAAGTAAACACAACAGAAAGGGAAAGCAAAACAACTTCCAACCACAGGTCTGCTGTTGTGACTCCCAGGTGAGATTGCTGCTAGTTCTTATTCCCTCTAAACCTTCAGGAAAGCACGTTTATAGCATTTAAACCAATGATAATAGAAATGTTACAATGAACCTATCATTGGCTTGTAACTGATTTGGAGAGATCAGCTGAGCTATTGATTTTAGCATGTTAATTGTTGACTATGCAATCAGTTATGTTTGCACTGAGGTCCTGTCACTAAGACAATTTATGAAGTCTGTACTGTGTACAGTGTTGACATGTATAAATACATGCATGTATACATGTAGAAATAAATACATGTATGCCAAAGGTAAAGGGAGAATTAAATTTTATCCATAGTAATAGCCTTAGCTTTCACACCAGAGACAAACCAAATCCAAACCCAAATTGAATATCCTAGCATATTTTTCATAAAAGTGGTTTATTTGCTCAGCTATGTTACATACTATAGCTTTTCACACTGGGCAGTGGTATAAATGCCATACATTTCTCCACCTAGTTGCTAAGCCTTTTTCTGAACAGGTGCCAATTTTATGTCAGAGAAGACTGAGGAGGACCATGAAGTAAAGGCATGGATGCAGAGGCAGCCAGGTTGGTTTCCTCACATTTTGTGTGGCTAAGCAGCTCTGACCCATGCCAGCAGTTACTCGCTGTTATGGGTCTGGTGCCTTCATCTGGAACATCCTTGTTTAGATGAACTTTGGGGCTGCCCTCTGCAGTTTCTCCATGGATTTTCTCTTCCAGTGGCCTTGAGTGCTAGCATCACATGCCCCAGCAGACAAAGCCTCTGCAAGGAAGAAACTTGGAAGTAAATGAAAGCCTGTTTATTTCTCAGAAGGTCCTCCAAATCTCAGAGTCACAGGACTTTAAAATGCCAGAAGTAAATGTTTTGGGAATAACTTGGTGATGAGCGCAGAAGTCCGCGCTGGGAGCAGGGCATCGATGGTGGCTGCAGCTTGCAGCCCTGGCAGTGCATGTGTGAGCACCCGTGCTGGCCACGGGCAGAGCCTGCTCTTCCAGAGCAGAAAGCAAAGCCTGCATTTGGAAACTTGCTCTTTTCCTAGATATCTACTCCCTTCTTTGAAGTAACTGTTCCCATGCGTTTCCTGTCAGGAGTGCCCCAGGCCCCCACACTCTTTTTTCACTCCCTTCTTTTTTTAATCCGGAAAGCTGCCTGCTTTGGGAAAGTTTGCCTGGGTTTGCACTGTACCCATTTGTTTGCAATGAATGAGAAGCATTTTTCATTTTCTCTGAATTATTGTTGCCAGATACCATGTGTACACATGTTGCAGACCATCTTGCAGAGGGAGCTGGCAGATCTGCAAAGCTGATGCACACAGCTTCAGCGACTGAAATGGGCTCCTCTCAGCCAGACCCCTGCTGAGGTCAGGAAACACACATTTATTGCTCTCTGTAAGATTTTAAAATGAGGGTTTTCTTCAGCTGGATTGAAATAGTGATATTGCAGCCCAGCCGCCCAACTCCAGGCACCTCTCTGCTTTCCCACTGCACTCTCATCCGTCCCATTTGCTGAGCAGTTTTGGCAATTCCCAGCAGCACAGGCAGTCCAGAGCAAGAGTTAGGCATTTGGGAAACTTAGAAAATGTATGGATGATGAGATTAAAACTGTGAAACTTACTTAACACAGTATTACAACTCTTCTCAAGTGATTTTGCTCCTCTCAAATGGATGATGTGAAAGTTTTTACTGTCTTCTGTTGTCTTCAACAGGGTGGTTCTGTAGTGGTTAGCTACCAGAAAGGACTGGCTTTTTTCTGCTTTGTTTTTTGTTTCACCATCTCCCAGAAAGTGTGAATATGTACGCCCTGATTAACATCCATCAGATGCCTGATCACAGGCTTGTCAGAGTGGGCAAAACCTACTTGCAGACCAGTATTGGAAGTGAAGTGCCCAGAGTGGGTGGCTAAGGATTTCTTTCAAAACCTGGTGTGATATGTCATCTCTGTAATGCCAGAGTGCTTTGTTTCAGTTTTGCTGTACAGCCTGATGTTCTGTGTGAGATTCCTTTATTGCTTGCCGTAGGAAGTGTTGGCTGAGTGGATGAGATACCACAAACAATTTCCATTTTGCTGAGCTGACTTCTCCTGATGGAGGAACAAACTGCTGAGTCTGAAAAGGCACAGGAAAACAGTCAATCTTTACTATTCTTCTTAAAATATTTGTACGTGGAAATGCATAAAAGTCCAAGAAGATGATTATATGTGGCAGTCCAGTAAAGTTCCCACCAACCGGAAAAAAGGAAGCATAACCCCCATTTTCAAGAAGGGAAAGAAGGAAGACCCGGGGAACTATAGGCCGGTCAGCCTCACCTCTGTGCCTGGCAAGATCATGGAGCAGATCCTCCTGCAAAATATGCTCAGGCACATGGAAAGTAAGGAGGTGATTGACAACAGTCAGCACGACTTCACAAAGGCAAAATTGTGCCTGACAAATTTGGTAGCCTTCTATGATGGGGTGACAGTGTCAGTGAACAAAGGAAGAGCAACTGACATTGTTTACCTGGACTTGTGCAAAGCCTTTGACACTGTCCTGCACGACATCCTTGTCTCTAAACTGGAGAGACATGGATTTGATGGATGGACCACTCGCTGGATAAGAAATTGGTTGGATGGCCACGCTCAAAGAATTGTGGTCAACAGCTCGATGTCCGAGTGGACATTGGTGATGAATGGCATTCCTCAGGGGTTGGTGCTGGGACCGGCACTGTTTAACATCTTTGCTGGTGACATGGACAGTGGGATTGAGCGCACCCTCAGCAAGTTTGCTGACGACACCAAGTGTGCGGTCGACACACTGGAGGGAAGGGATGCCATCCAGAGGGATGTTGACAGGTTGGAGAGGTGGGCCAGTGCAAATTACATGAAATTCAACAAGACGAAGTGCAAAGTCCTACACATGGGTCAGCACAATCCCAAACACAACTACAGGCTGGGCAGAGAATGGATGGAGAGGAGCCCTGAGAAGAAGGACTTGGGGGTGCTGGTTGACATAAAACTCAACATGAGCCAGCAGTGTGTGCCAGCAGCCCAGAAAGCCAACCGTGACGTGCGTGGCAACAAAAACAGTGTAGCCAGCTGGTCAAGGGGAGTGATTCTCCCCCTCTACTCCACTCTTGTGAGACCCCACCTGCAGTGCTGCATCCAGCTCTGGGGTCCCCAGTACAGGAAAGACATGGAGCTGCTGGAGCAAGTCTATGATTCTATGATTTGCTTGGTTCCTCTTGCTAAACAGTTGTCTGTATGAATCTCTGTAGATCTAAATGAGGCTGGTAACCACTGAAGCAGCATCTCTCCCCCCTGATCCTTGTGTGCTTTTTTATTTTGGATGAGGCTCAGAGGACTTGCTTTAACTTGGTCAGCCCTGAAGTGGTCAGGTAGTTGCACTAGAATGTCATAGGTCCCTTCCAACTGAAATAGTCTTCCCTTCCCTTCTCTCCCCTTCCATTCCCTTCCCTATTTACATACCACCAGCCTGCAGTGTTGTACCACTGGTAGCAGACTTCTTTCTGTTGGCTGTGAATGTGGGCAACGGTTTGTGCTTCTCCATTGCATTGGCCTTGCTGCTCACAGTCACGGTGTCTGTGCTCAGGGAGTCTGGTGGAGCCCAGGCACGGAGAGCAGCAGCCCAGTGCCGTGGGCCACAGCACGTGTTGCTACTGTATTTGTGTTACAGAGCAGAGCAGGAAAAGGGTTTTCCATGGGGCCTCCTGAACGCAGGAAAAATCAGTACACGCAGTGAGTTTTCACTGCTGCTTATGGCTCTTGGATGGGGATGGATATAAAGATCAAGACATCAGCTGGGCCATTTCTAGCGTGTGAGAAATTATTGAGCCAAAGCACTAAAAAGTGAAAAAGAGATCCTGTTTTACAAAATACGCTATTCCTTGGGAAAAAAAACAGCCATAAATGTCATCAACAGGATAGAGAAAAGAAAGGCAATAGCACCAAATGATGAGTGGGACTAGGGGGGATGTGTGTTACAGAAAGCAGGTCTCTCACTCATAAGGAACAATGCTTGACAGTTCGAGAAGAGCTGACAATAAAACACATGATTAAATGAGCACCAGAGAGCAGACTCAGCCATAAAAATATACATTTAGTGGCTGTCCTAGCTAAGCCATAGCAGTATTTACTGAGTTATAACACTGGAAGAGGTGAATAAACATGACTGAGACCATGCGGGCTCAGAGGGATTACCTTTGTTTTTAAGAGAGGCTTTACCATATTTGCCCAAAAATCTTCACACAGTGTAATTTTAAAGTGCACTTCTGAGTTTGTAGTTAGTGTCAGAGAAGATAGAGGAGATTTATGGTTTATGATGGGATGGGTAAAATAAACCAATACACGAAACTTTTAAGGAACTTTTTTGTCCTAAATACAACAGCATCACTGTGGCCTCTGTCTCTGGGCACTCCTGTTTTCCACTTATCCTTCAGATAGTGGAGATGGGGAAACAATTTTAGCCTGTGCACTATTTCACCTTGTGCAAAAAAGCATGTCATGTAGGGAGATGCTCTGTCATGTCATGTCACCAATGTCATGTAGGAAAAAATCTGAGAGATTTGTTTGCATTAAATATGGCCAATATCACATCTATCCTAAAAGAACAAAGACCTAGAGGGATTTAAAACCACCTCGCTGGAGAAGCTAACCAAAGAGATATCATGACACAGAGGTGCTTCATTGGTTCATACTAAGCATGTCATATGCAGACTAATTCATAGTCAAATATAGACCACAGCCTACTGAGACTTACTCGTATGTCCTATAATAGTCACATATTACTGACACTAAGAAATCAGCATAAGGTATTATGTAGACCAATGTCCATAAACTAATGGAACAGATTTCAAGGTTTTGGAGAACATTGTTTAACTGTTCCAAATTTTGTTCCATTACTTGTCAGAATTAGCAAAGGAGGTTTCTGTACTCCTTGCAAAAATGCCTCATTATCACTGATATGCTCTGGGTTTTTAAATGAGATTCCTACTTGCAGCTGAAATTAAGACAGATATCCTTGATAGGAAAAGATTTGCTGTTAGCAGAATTTGATCTTCTAGATAAACAGCAGAAAAAGCTGCTGCAGGACTTTCTTCAGCTCATCCCAAACGTCTGCTCCTTAGGTTGTCTTCATTTTGTCATCATGATAGGCACCCCATCCATGTGAGAGCCACAGAAACTTCCCCTTTTCAATACATTTTTGCATTAACCCATTTGTTTCCTGCCCTGACAGAAACCCTTTTCCACTGATCATCACAGCTTGGGGCAGAGCAGGAGGAGGGGAAGCCCATGCCACATTTTAGGTTTTCCCTAAACTCCTTGTTTGCAGCAGCACTTGGTCACCACTGCTTGTCCTTGGACTACTGCCACATCCCTTCCTCAAGTAATTACTGTTTTCAAGAAGGGCCAACTCATGGTCTGTGATCCTTTTTGATTTAAGGCAGCCCTTTGGGTAGGTCCTAGAAGACAAAAATCCCTTTAATTAACTTCTTGTGAGCAACGAGACACGAGATTTTTCCTAAGTCAGATGGGTGCCTGAAACCTGGAGACTTGGGGTCTTCATACATGGACAGCTCTGGGAAGTGGCTATCTGTTGATACCACACAGTGTCCCAGACCTGAGACAATGCCTTCTGGTTCAACAGCAACTGTGCACAATGGTTTCACATCAATAAAACAAAATCTTATTTTGGTTGCCACATGGTATCTTGTATAGACTGACATAATTAGAGTTAGTTGGGTTCAGACCTGATATTTGGAAAAATGTTTGGTGCTAAATGAAGGGGATTCCAAAAAGGATGCAACATGTTGCCTCTGAGGTCATGTCTCTCATGCTGGATGGTTCCCTGTCCAGCACCTGAAAGGAATTATTTGAAATAGAATGGACAACAGAACAGGAACTATCAATGCCCCTCTGTGGAAAACCAAGGTTTGCTCCCATCCAGCATCCTGATAGGAGCTTCTTCCCCTCAAGAGGAACACAGTCTGATTGGAAGAGAGAGACAAGACATGGAGGGTGAGAGGTATGAAGACCCCTCAGATTGGACAGAGCCACATGGACTGCAAAGGTGCAGGAGGACTGGCAACTCATCAGGACACACGAATGAGTGGGCAATTGATGAAATGGAGGTTTAGTGCCAGCAGAGAAGCACTTGCTTGCATTGCACAGAATTAAATTGCCCCAGAGTACAGGGGAGCCCAAAAGAATAAATTCACAAAGGCCGATTTTGGGTGCCTTCCCAGTGAAACAGACCTGCCAAGGTCTGTTGGACACCGATAAAACATCTGGCTCAGAAAGTTCCTGAACTGTAAATTGTTGGAGCTGGGGTGGGGTTTCCAGGGAAAATACGACTCCCAATTTGCTTTTTTATTCTACTCTTCCCTTTCCCAGCTAAGGGCCACTACCAGAAATGGAGTATTAGAAGATCTCCACCCTTGCACTCTCACCCCCAGAGGACCTGCCTAGTCCTGCAGGAAAGGACTCTCTGTATCTTTCGAAATGCAGAGCTATCCAAAGTTAATCTCTAAAGTGTGGGGTTGTTTTAAGGAAATTTTTCATCTCCAGGCTAAAACTGCTATTAAAAATAATAGCAAATGCTAACAAGGAGTGCTTGTTGGCCCCTGCTTATATCTCAGAGGGGAATGGTTTTAAACTGATACGAGGGAATGTCTGGACGTGTTTACAGCACCTGTGATGCCAGAGATTAATGTGGGAGTGATGGGACAGTTAAGGACAAGAAAACTGTTGAAGAGCACCAATGGCGAGTGAGAAAAGAAGGGGGAATTAGCAACATGATAAGGGCACAGTGAAATGTCTTGAAGCCCTGGAAAGCCCAGGACACAGGAAGTAAGTAAGAGGAACTTGAAACAGAAACAGAAAGACTGGGGGGATTGTACAAGGATCCAATCTTTCCATTTGTATGTGAATATTGCCAAGAAAGCCAACAGCTTTGATATACTTACTTACATTCTTGTGAAAATGGAGTAACTCCATGACAGTCAGTGGAGCAGCTCTGGTGAAGGTGTTGGGGACTTTAGACCTGCTAGGACCACGTGGGGATAAGGTGTGCAGCTCTGGGCCAGGGACTGATATTTGTTATCTTCCCTGGGGTGACAGAGGAGGAAGCGTTCCTCATGCAATGTGCTGGCAAGCAGGAAACCAAAGGTTTGAGGCAGCAGGAGGAAACCCACACCTTCGGCCCAGGGCTGGAATTGCTGTCCAAAACTAGGGAAATTGCCCACAAAAATTCATCCCTATGGGTAACTGCAGCAGCCCTTTGCAGTCTTCAGAAGCCCATCGTGTTCTTTGCCATTTCTTCAGCTGCAAAGTGGAAAGGTTTCCACACTTGTGAATGACCATTTTGGGGAAAAGTGAACAAAATGCCACAGTTTCAAAGTGAAAAAGCCAAAGGCAAGTGAAGACATCTCAGTGCTGACTTCGAGTACTGATGTTCAGTGCCTGCCCAAGGAAACTTCCTGGCATCAGGATGAGTTGAGCACCGTTTCTCTTGCTGGCTGCTGCTGCAGCTTGTCTGAAAGCAACTGGGATTAATACTGCTAGAATATATGGTTTGTTTAGCTATTTTTACTGACCCGTGAAGATACCTACTGTATTATTTATCGTAACGTTAGTAGTTCAGTCTGCAATGTTTGCTGTAAAAAATCTTCAAGCCAGTGAGAAATTTTGCTAGGGTGAGGAGTGCAGGCCTGGCTTCTGCTTCGCCCTTCTTCTTTTCCATTGCAACACAATTAACCTTTTCATTAGAAGAGCTCTGTTCCAAATAAGCAAACTTCTCAATGTGTATTACTGAGCCATTCCAAGCTGTCTCTTGCTTTGGAACAAAACATCTCTGTTCCAGCCATGCATGACATTTGAAGACCTATTTATACAATGTGTCAGCTCCATTTGTTTTCTTCATCCTGATATTTTCCTCTGTACTTTTGGTTAGCCATCCAGATTGCAAGGAGCAAGGCTGCTGCTGGTTTCCTCCTGTGCTGTTCCAGACCGAGGCACTGGCTCCCTTTGTCTCTTCTCCCGTTTTGCAGGCAGAGGTGAAACAACCCAAAATCAAACACAGTTTTGCGTACTTCGTCCTCTCTGCACTGAGACCAGTGCCACCAGACAGCTGTGGGATGGAGACAGAAGGTTTGGCCTACAAAATCAGGGACTAATCTTCAGAGCACCTCACAGTTGTGTTTTATGTAGACACTCCCTCCAGCTCTTGAGAAAGTGCACCGTCTCCGCTGGATGTGAAGCTGTAGGTCATTTTCATGCCAAACACTTGTTGCGTGCCATATTCAACCGGACGGCAGCCAGCAGCCTTTGTGCATGGTGGACGGGCTTCTGCCGCAAGGAGAAGAGGTGGTGGCATGCAGGGAGGAATGCCTTCAATACCGTGCGCTGCAAAAGCAGCGCTTGTGAGCTTTGCTTTGCATCCCAGCAGCTGCGCTAGAGCTGCGTGCATGGCCTCACTCAGCACAAATGAAACCAAGGCATCCATATGCTGTACATTAAGAGCGTTTGATCTCTTGCTCACTGGCGCAGATGCTCCCTCTTCCCCTCCGTAGTAGTTACGAGGAGCACAGAGCCCAACGTCAAAAACTTGTTAGTCTGCATGCGTTTATCGGCTCTGTGATGGGAACTGCAGCACTTAACATACAACAGTTGAGAAAATGTTGCTGGTCACAGCCACAAAACCTGCCCTCATCTTTTCCAT
Source organism: Psophia crepitans (assembly GCA_013399095.1). Taxonomy (NCBI): domain Eukaryota; kingdom Metazoa; phylum Chordata; class Aves; order Gruiformes; family Psophiidae; genus Psophia; species Psophia crepitans. The sequence continues at coordinate 70,100 of VWZZ01003211.1, read as the reverse complement.
GATGGTGGCCGAAAAATTCCTCAAGTTGTGTTTTCCTATTTGAAGACGAAGGGAAAAGGACTGCCAAAATGGATGGAACTTAATCCAACTGATGTAATGCCTGGGTTAGCAAAATGCAGATCTCCTCCAAGTGCAGGGATTGTGGCCATGCATAGCCAAGGCCACCACCAAGCCACTACAGCCCTGCATAGGCAAGGGACAGCTTGGGTAACACCAGGCTTCAAGCTTGCCACTGCATTGATTACTGTGTCACTTTCTTACCATGCATTTCTGAGTGGTGCAGTGGCCCATCAATGTTATGTTCTGTTACGATGCTACAGACATCTCTGATCCACAATAAAGACGCTGGTGAGATAAGAGAGGACAGGTCCATTGTGTAGAGGGCTTGCAAGCTCTTCATTGCCCCATGCGGGTTAGGAACCAGGCAATACTGTAACTTGGAAGTGGTACAATGGGGAAGAAGCAGAAGAAACACCCAGATAACAATAGAAATGAGTTTTATTTTGTAAAAAGTTATAAAATGAATATTGTACAAAAATAAAGTCTGTAGAGAACTTTGGTTGATTAACACAAATGACTGAGACATAAATTGCAGATGAAGTAAAAAACTCCAGAGAAGCACACTCCTGTCTTCAGTAAGGTCTAAAAAACAACAAAAAAAAATCACAAACTTTACCCTTTTGTATTTTGAACATAGTGATTTACTTCTTCAAGTTGCACAAAAAATGCTTTGCGGCAAGTTTTCAGCAACTGGGGCAAGTGAAAGCACCCTTATGAGTGCTGCACCTGGTCAACTGCAGTGACCCCCCAGCTTAGTAGGCCTCTACTGCCCAAATTATGCTGATGCTGGCAATGGCATCAGCTGTACCACTCCTGCCCAGCATGGAGTGTAGTATCCCCATGTATCCCCATGGCAGTGTGAGTACAGACCTCGGGGGTGGACTCCGGGGCTTGCCCTCCGTCCACCCAGGAAGGCAGCAGAGGTCGGTGCTGAATTACATTTCATATGCCTGGTACATTTTTCTATGCCTGTTCTGGACTGTTTTGACCTCTAGACCCTTCTTCCGCAGTGCCCTGAGGGGCCCATGGCAAAATGAGTATGGAGAGTCATTGCATGCATGAGATAAAAGGTCGGACCATCGCTTTTTGGTATTCAATAGGGATTTTTTTTTCTTCCTGTTGTTTTGGTGGGAGTTGATGCTTCACTGGTTGCCAGGGATGTCTAGTGGCCTGCACTGCTGCTTCTCCAGGAAAAAAGTCTCCAGAACAAGAGCTTGCGTCAGCAGGCAGGTGCAAATGTCTTTGCTGTACAACCTCCCTCATCCTAAGGAAACTCAGACTGTGCTGCTGTGTGGGTATGATCCTGTAACGTTTCAGCAAATTATACAAAACACTTTGGTTATTTAACACAACTGTTTACCTTCAGGCTATACTAAATCCAGGGCTAACTAGTAAGAGGGATTTAACCTCTTGTATATGGAAATACGGAAGGAAAAGCTTAAATAAATATAACATGAAATTATAAGGCTAAATGTGATTATTTTCCATTTGTCAACAGTTATAAGAGGTCAGTTGGCAAAAAGTGTGAGAAAAAAATGTGCCTATATTTTAAATATGATTAGAATTAGTTTTTCTAACAAATTGCTAATGTTGAGCCAAGCCCTGCGACCCTCACTCGTCCAGAGCCATTGCTGCACATGTATGACTGCAGTAATTTTCAAAAGTATTAATGAACAGGAGGAAGGGCTGCAGACTTCAGTACTATATTTTATGAAAATAATCAGGTTTTCTTTTAAAAGAAAAAAAGGTAAAGTAAGTGATTTTTTGCATTCAAGGTAACACTTTAAATCATAAACGTGGACTGTTGTTCCCAACTTCATTGTCTCTCTGTATCTTCCAAGCACCTTCTACTTTGGCACCTTTGAAAAGAAACTTTAATAAATAAGGAAAGGAGACTCATTACTAAACTGTAATAAATAACAATAACTTAATCTCAATAAATATCTTCTGTATATTTATGTCTCTGAATGGATGCATTGCATCAAGTAGTCTCTGCTCACTCACAATGACCAAATAGAAATGTAGTTACGCAAGTGACGTTAGTCCTTTGTAAACCAAAAGAAATACGTTTTGTGTAGGCCAGGCTTGTTATTTCTCTTACTATACTAGGAAGAAGTGCTTAAAAACTCAACTTGTTTTCACAGGTAGCAGAAGAATGAAATCCTACAATCATTTTGAGGGAACATAAGATGGACATAACCAAACTTAACCAGTAAGTGGAACTGTTTTGCTTCATATCGATACTGTCCCTAGAGAACTTGAGCCCGGGAATTTTTATATTTGCCCAATATCATCTTACTTATGATGTTAACCTTATTACAGCTTAGAAGTTGTCCTAAGTGCTTAGGAACGGCCCTTCAATGAGCAGTAGCACAACATGTCTTTCAGTAGAGCTGAGGGCGCAGGGGATGAGTAAAGTACTCCTAAGATACTTCTCAGCTAGGCTTCCTGGCATGGATGGTATAAGTACAACACAGCATGGTATGTCAGGGTTGTGTTTTTAAGCACATTCCTCATGGATCCGAGTCTCATGGACAGTGGACTGTGTCAAACGGGGAAGGGAGTGCGCACGCCATCCAGTTGTTGGCATCTCCATCTGAGCTTTTATTCACTTTCCCATAGGACGTCAAAAGCTTCCATTCTCCTATGTCGCCTTGCACCCTCCTGCCCTGGGCTCTCAAGATCCCTTGTTCTGCATTCTTGGTCCTCTTTTCTCTTCTCTGAGCAGACACTTCCCCGGGAACCTTGGTCCCTCTCTTTGCATCGTAGCAGGAATGCAAAACTGGCGGCGCCTCTGGCATGCAGCCGTCAGACGCATCCACACCTTTTTGCGGAATGTTTTTTCAGTATGTGGTAAACCAAGTTATCATCCAAAAAGGACAGGTCATCGTCAAAGGCTGTGGGTCTGCAACAAGCTTGCCTCACTTTGTCAGTGACTAGTTTTTTCTTTCTGGTTAAGTTTTTTAAAATTTTGTCATAGGTGGTCTCGGCTGCATCACAAGATCCACTGCAATACCGGAAAATTAGCTCTTCTTTGGTTTCATATCCCAGATCCAAGTCAGTCACATTTAAATGTATTTCTGTTAAGACACATCCCCGATTTTTGCCCTTTTGATTCCTCCTTCCCTTTCTGCTGGAATTCTCTATGTTCGTGGCTGCGTTTTGCCGGTTCCTCTCACGCCTAGAAAAAATTGGAGTCTGTTTATCCGGCGACCTCCTCAGTCTTTTAATGGTGGCTTGAATAAAGTCCACTACCTCATCAAATTGATCTGGATAATCCTCTGGCATATTAGCTGTTTGGGAAAGAGAGACAAGGGTTTGTCACAGGTCAGTTGTCATTAGGTTTGTCCATTCGTGATTCAAAAACCTTAGACACATGCAAGCTGCTCTGCCTGTCACTTCCGAGCATGCGCCCAGGACCCTCAGAAATGAGAGGGAATTTAGAATGGTTTAGATCATCATGGAAACTCATTTGGGGAAAAATAAATGAGATATGTATGTATCTCTGTAGGTGTCTGCTGATGCTTGGTAGCACTCCAGCACATCTTTCAACATTGAATGAGCCCTGTCAAAATCAAGCAAGGGAAAAGCATGTCATGATATGAATATTAGTTAGCGGGTGGATGAAGCTACTGTAGAGAGGTTACACAGGCTCTTCCCAGCAAAGCAGCAAAAGGACCAGGTTTCTTTATAGCAATTTTGTGATTACAGTTGTTAATTGTTGTCGTTCCACACCATCAGTGGTTAGTATTGCCAAAGCCAGCTATCAATAAGGTTTTCGGGCAGGATAGAAAGAGGAATTTTCTGGGGTACCAGGCTGAGCTATTATTCCTGGCTGAATGCCTGCTTTCTTACTGCTTCTAGGGGATAATTATTATCAGAGCTTTTGAAAAATTTCTCATGCTGATTAGACTGAGTAGAAATAGGTCAGAATAGAAGTATTATGTTACTTTTCAAGGAAAATGTTATTAATGCATTTTCTTTTTATGAAGTTAAAATACTTATTTCATTTTTCACTTGATATATACTCTACCAGTGATAAATTATTCAAGTAAATTAAATGTTGAAGTCAATGAAACGTTTTGATACTAGCAGAATTAACCTCTTCAAGAGAGTGAAACTGAACGTATTCTGAAACGTCCTCAGATATCAGCTTTTCAGCATGATTTGGAAAAAATCGTATTTTGAAATCTTTAAATTTCCCATGGACCAAATCCCTCAACCTGATCTGCTTTTGAATACAGTGATTTAATGGAGGGTCAGACTGTCAGGAGTCCATGTGTAGGTGCCCTTATGCTGTATTACTAATGATTGTCTCTTAAACACACAAAATACATTGCAGTATTGAGATTTTTTTTTCTCATTCATTGTGCTAAAAATTAAGACTTTCTTTGCAGTAAGACCTAAGATTATACTTCTTTCTGTACTCAACTCTAAGTGCCCACCCACATGACAGACCAGGGTCATACATCCAGCCCTGCGTGTACGTGAGCTCTACCTCCAGAGGGACTCCTACAAATGTCCCAGGAATTGCAAACACTGGGAAAGGTGATTCCCAATGCAGTGCACAGTGGCCAGGGCTGGTACCTCCACTGAGCCATGAAGAGTCTCACTTGGTCAGTTGCTGAGATAGGAACAGCTCCTTAGGCAAAAGCTCAGCCCCACATTTCCTGAATGAGCCCTGTAACAGACCTGGAGCCCTGATGGAGACCAGGTACTGCATGTTCCCAGCCTACACACAGTGGCTTTTCTGTTAACAGAAGAGAGGAAGACATGAGCCTGCCTCCCATTGCCTAGCAAAGGTGCACCTTCATATCCTGAGTAAAAGCACCTAATAGAGTAGATGGGGGCAGCAGGATCTTAACTCTGTTAGTGTAGAAACCTGCTGAAACACAGTGTGTCTGCACATAAGGAGGGACATTCACCCCTTCCTAAAGAAGCCACATCCTAGAGGCGTCCCCACCATGACAAAACAGTGGTGGATGAGAATTATACACTTTTTCATGGATAGCTCCAGGAAAGTAGTACAGACTGGTGGAAGAGTAATGAAGGCAGGCAATCTTGTACCTTCACAAAACGAAGGTGGCACATGGGAAGCGGGATCCTATAAACTGTAGAGTCTGGGACTGGGAAAAGTGAATTACACTTTGTTTTACAGATATCCATGCCAGAGGCAACAATCTCACAGACCGGTAGCTGTCAAAAGACATGAGGGAGATATGGCTGCTATTTATACAGCTATATGGGACCTGAACAAGGCAGGACCCTGCACCAAGCTCCATATCCCTGTGACACCAATGGTAACTGCACCCTTCTCGCATTCCTCTGTCATTACCTCTGTAGCAGGTATCAAAATACCCACTATGAGCAATACCTACTGGAGAGAGGTAGCTTGGATAGATGTGTCCATTGGATGCAGCACACAGCTGTGTTGTAGGACAGGCTGGTCTGCCTACACCATACAAATACTGTCCTACTGAGCAAGATCCAGGTCAAGGTGATGAGTGGGCTACATTCCTTAAAAGCAAGAAGGCGTAGACACCTTGCTAGACTCAATCAAGCATCATGACCCATGTGGAGCTAGCATAGACCCCATTGCTGAAGTGTAAGCTTGGCCCTGGCACAGATACAGGTGGAGAGAGATTTGGTGGGAGGCTCTTGTTGCTGTGGGAGTGGGTGGTTTCTAAATTTCTTGCACAGAAACCAGGTTTCTTAGCTTATAACTCAATAAGGGAAGGACGTGGCCCTGAGGAGATGGCTCTAGCTTTGCCATTCTCTCTTTAACAAAGCACAGTGATCAGTGTGACTACAAACAGTCACTAGGAGTGGCTCACAGGGGTTTGAAGGAAACCTTGACAGTGAGGAGTGAAGTGAGAGTTGACTTAGCAGCCTTTGCCAGGGTGCTAGTCATGACTCAGTAGGAATATTCAGCTGTCCAATAAATATGGGTGTGAAGCCTGAGAGCCTGAAACAAAATGCTGTAAAAACTGCTGAAGTAGGACCCTGGGCAACCAGGTGGAAATGCCAGCATTAACACCAGGCGTGACAGGTTCAAGCAAGGCACTAGAGGTAAGCGCTAAGGAAACTACCACCAGACGTCATACATGAGTAAGCAATAACCACTGACCAAAGACTAAAGACCGTAAAAGGCTAATGGACAGAAGGGGAGGTGGAGAAGACTGACAGCAGGACCTGATGGACACTTGGTTAGATGTGCCCCAGGGATGCCAAGACCTCTCTGCAACGCAGCGACCATGTGCCATTTGTAGTCTCCGAACAAAGGTCAACAGCCCAGCAGCTTTCCTTCTCTAATGCTGCATGAACTGCACCGACTTGACTGTGCAGCAGACAGCTTTCCATGGGGATTTCACACCCCGGGGAGAAGCACGTATTATTACCACTTGCCGTAGCATACACGGTTTGCATGTGTGTATATGTGTACATACACACATGCAAATACCCCTAATTATACACACACATATTTTTTCAAAACAAACTAGTTTACTGACAACACTTGCCTTCTGGTGGAAAAGCTGAGAGAACAAACACATGACAGATGCCTGTCACACGGTACAAAGTGCCAGCGGAAAAAGCTCAGATAGTGTGACAATAAAAGCAGTAAAGATCTCTGAGCAGTAGTCCCTGGTCCCAGGCTCCAATGTGAAGGAATTAGAATTTAAAAATCCAAGGCCACCTAGGGTAGGACAGGACAGGATGGGATGGCACAGGATCAGACAGGATGGGATAGTCCACAACAGCATGTGCTCAACGTAGGTTAGTGAAAGTTGGCTCACACGTGTGGTACACCTCAAAGAAGGTGTTTCCCAAGGGAAAGGACCATATGTCCTGGAAATGTAAAATCGGGAACACAAGGTCTCTGTGTATCTTGTTCACAGCGTGGGAAAAAGGTCCTCACAACCCACTGGGGAAGTGTGACGGGCTGAGCCTCACCACTTAGACTGTGATGCCATGAACACTCACAGGACCAGTGCAAAGTCACGAGGGCTCCTTTAGGTTTTATGTCATGTTTCTGAAAGCTTTTTTTGACTGTTCAACTCCTGGGGAAATCCCTTGAAAGCAGGCTGTGTGTGGCCACATGCACGTGTTTTTGCATCACCTCTGCGGAGGCAGAAGCACCTCACCGGCAGAAGCATGGGGCAGGCAGCGGTGCTGGGGGGAGCTGCAGCCAGCATGTGTCCCACTCCTGCCCTTCTTGCTCTCCTGTAGCTCCCTTCTATGCTCCCTCTCTCCGTGCCCTGCCAAGGACCTGACCTGACCACCCAGGTAGGAACAGGCAGAGCCTCTTCCTCTGGTGGCAACCAGACCATGAATCTTTTCTCCAGTGCTGGAGTGTAACAGTGGTGAGTGTGGATGGCAGCCCATGTGCCAGTCTGCCCCTCGGCACCTTCTCTGTCTCCCATGTCCAGCTGAATCAGAGCTCATCATCTGCCAGGGGCTTCTCACATGACCAGAAAATTAATAAAAAAGCAAAGCAAGAAAGAATGAAACATCACAGGGCTGGTGCACATGGGAATCCAGAAGAGTAATCAGGCTGGTGGCAGAGCTGGTGAACAGCAAATGTCCATAACTCCATGAGTCAAACAAAAAAAAGAAATGAGACTAATTAAAAATATTAATTAAAAACCCCAAGAATATTTGCATCTTCTGCTTGCTGTTTACAAGCTGTTTGCTTGCTTTCTGAATCTTTAGGGAACACTTAGATCATAGTTTTGAATCAACCTCTTGGGTCAGGAATGTCCCTCTTGACTGCACTGAAATTTTCACCTCACTGTTGCTCCCTGGAACCTGAAGCTTTGACCTGCCCATCCCTGAGCACAGTCCACATGTCCCCTGGGCACTCCAAGAGCTGGCAGGGCATACAGGCACAAGATCCTGCAGCCAAACACCCGTGGTCTCCACTGGCCTCTGCAGAAAGCTGTCCCAGAGCTCTGCTTTGGGCACGCAGGGAAATGTGCTTTCCTCTGAGCATCCTCCCTGCTGCAGACCCCTCAGAGCCTGCCTTTACATTTCCAATTAATTAGAGACACCACGTGCCAGCAGGACCAGGACCTGATGCCTGTGCTTGTTAAAAGAATAAATTATACACTGTTGAGATAGACTTCTACATAACAATGGGTCTAAATGAATAGCCAAACCAAACTCATCACGATCTCAAGAAAACAGTCTCCATTAAGGAAAAATGAACAATTTATTTCTGTCTGTTCAAACGTGATCACAATTAAATTTTGCAAAACTATTCCTTTGATTTCACTAGCAAGAGATTTCTTTTAAAGCCAAATATTCCCCCGCAGTGGCAGTAACCCAGCATGGTAGAGCAAGAAACCCTCGCTTTGTACCTGACCACAAATTGATTTCAGTGGGAACAGATGGATCATCAGCTTTTGAGAAAAAATTCCAGCTACTCATTTTGGTGCCTGGTTGTGGATTTAAAAGGCTAACTACAGTTTCTTCTGACCATGCTGTCTATTATGGTTTATAAGAAAAGCTTAAATTATATTAACTGCAAAATAACAATTTATGTATGTGGGTTTTCCTTTTTTTAAAAAAAAAATTCTCATAAAACTTGGCTTTTTAAGTTATTTGAAACTGCTTGTACATTATAGAATAGTTTTCCATACTGATCTCAGGAAAATGTAATCACATCACTGCAGCATCATTTGGCACTTTGATATGTTGAGTTACAGTGATGTAATAGAAGTCACATAAGGTATACGAAAGATGATAAAATCAAATTTTTGTTCTACATCATAGCTTTCATGCATGCATTTGTGGCAGTGTATAGCTACTACATCAAAAGTTCAGGCCAAACATTTAATTAAACTACCAGAATATTTCACTTAAGCACATTTAATTAGAGATGTTCCAACAGCAGCAATCAGACGCTAGTTTTAAGTATGATTTCAAAGTTCAAGGGGGTTAATCCAGCTCATTATAATGGTAAGCATTATTTAGAAAATTCAGATCCAGGTCTGCGTTAGGATCAAATGGCCCTTTTTCAAAAACAGTTCTGGTAATTTAATCTGGGCCCTTCATAACTAAAATACTTTAATTTCCTTTCTTTCCTGGTTATTTTTAAAGTTTCCTCCAAAGTTATACTCACAAAGATGTTTCCTCTTAGCTCATTTGCTAGTGGGAAATAGACAATTAACGTGCCTCCAACAGTGACTGCAACAAATCACCCTCAGTTTTTTGTTGCTTATGAAGATTACTCTGGTGTACCGTTTATTCATTAGTTATTTTTGTATTTAGCTTGCTTTGCAGTCGTGTTTTCAGGAACTTATTATAGTGGACATGCTCTTTCCAAAACCAGAATCCCTTCATCTCACACAACACAGGCATACTTTAGGAGACCCTCGTAGTAAGTCATCTGTGGAAGCGTGACCTTAGTGAGGTTAAAATTACTGATGTGATGATTATTCTGCTTTGCAAAGTAAAAAAGCATCCACTGTGTTGGGATAAACCATTTATTTTATTGAAAACGAAATATTTTTTATGAAAAACAAAGCCTATCATGCAGGCATCAAAGCAAAGGCAGGTGTTAAAAATAGTTATGCTGAAAGGCTTTCAGGATGTAAACAATTAAAATATCACTTCTCCGAGGCATGACTTTGCTTTCATGCCTTGCAGGAAAATCCGCGGGGCTAAGAGTGAAATGGAAACCAGCTGGTTGTGTCCATTAGGAAATAGAGCATCAAACACACCAGGGTCAGATCGTCTTTAAATGTTTAATACAGTTCTGGTTCACTACCTCACTCCCTGCCTTGCCAGCTCCCAGGACATGCTGTGTCCTCTCTTCTGACTCAGAGAGCCCTTAGAAATGGAGCTTCCCACCAGTGTCACTTGTCTCTCATCAAGGTAATGTGCTAAGTAATCTGGAGGATGACTCTGGGGCCACTCATGCCAGTCAGGTACGATAAGGCAGCACTGGGAAAAGGCAGAGGGTTAACCTTCCCGGTGCACTTGCTCCTGATGGAGCAGCCAAGTTTTGTGTTTCCAGCTCACTAGCTAACCTTGCTGCTTCCCGTGTGTTGGTCATAATGGCAAATCTGCAGAATGCTTTGTATTTTCACAGTGCCATGCTTGTCAGTGCCTCCCTTTTCATCTTTTCCCTGCTTTCTTGCAGGTATGAAATGCTAGTTCCCACCAGGAGAAGAAAGGGGAGAAACAGCAGGACCACCATCATTGCTGCCAGCTGGGGGAATTCCCTGAGAGCAAGGCCAGATGAACTGGGTAAAGTAAAGGAAGCTGCCTTGCAAGCAGCTTTTGTCCACAGAATTTTCTTGTTCTACATCTGGTCCAGTCAGGGTTGTTCACAAGATCCTGCCCAACTTTGGGCTGGCACCATGGTCCGGGCCTCTCCTCTGGCCTCTCTGGGGTGGGCAAAGGAGTGTCTCATCTGGCAGCCATGCAGCAAAGAAGCAGCAGGAGGATGTGGTCTTGCCTCTAACTCAGAGCTTTGAAAAAACAGCTCTGAGGCACTGAGGAGCAGACAGCTTTTCAGTGGTCCCCTCTTGAGGTTTTGTGACAGCTCCTGGAGCAGTCTTATTGTACAGGCCATGGGTGCTTGAGCACCCACGAAGCAGTCTCTGCATCTGAAGAAGTTATGGCATAACGAGTGTAGAAGGAGGAAAAAAAAAGAACAAGTGGCAGTGCCCTGCTTGAAGCCAGTGAGGGAGCAGGAGCCAAACCTGGGCAACTGACATACCTGCCTACTGTCTCGTTGCGAAGGCCTTGTACCCTTCCAAATCCATACCATGCTGAGTAAATACCCAGCTTCCCAGTAAAACCTGCATTTAGGCTTAATATTTAGTTCTGTGCCAACCCAGCGAGAAACTCAAATGGGTCTGTAGAAGTGGGACCCAAAACCTGTGACCTCTATTAGCAAGAACACATGTAGACAGCTAACAGGCGCAGCACTGAGACTTTAATGGAGGAAATACTGTTGGTAACAAAAAGACATTCTCTTTAGCATCCCTGGTGCAGAAGTGATCCAGCCCAGCCCTTGCATGACATCAGTAAAGCTGCGCATTGGTCACCCCGCCCCACTTTAGTGCCGGCTCGCTGAACGGAACAGCGTTCCTAAATAAGCAACAGCAACCGTTCCCAGGCCGCCTGTGCTCTTACACTGCCTCTCCCGTGGGGCTTTAGGGGTGCTCCCAAGGAACACGCACAGGCAGCGAAGCAGCAGGAAGGGACCCTATCCCAGTCTCTTCCCTGGGGGCAGTAACGCAGAGCTGTCCAGGCATAACCACGGCTGATGCCAGTCCTGTGGTAATCTCTGCTGCTATCAGATTTTGATCTGACATATTAATAATATGTGTTCTTCCACTGTTGCCTTTCACTACCTGCATTTCAATGTATTTATTTACAACAGGAATGACAGAAAAAGTTTTAATATTGCTGTTTAGAAAATGTTATTATACTAATCAGTCCCTGGCTCTACAGCAGGTGCTACGTGCTCTGCTGCAGAAGCTCTCATGTTGGGATGTGTGGACCATGGCCTGCCAGACAGCACTGGCATGTGCTCAGAAGAGTAAGCTCCTTTCCAGGCGCTACGCTGGATCCACACCTCCCTGCTGGAAATTTCCTGAGTAATCGCTGGTTTTGCCAAAGAAATCTTAACATGCTTGGGATGGGAGCAGAGGTAGTCCAGATGTCTGCATGCAGCTTGTAAGTTAAAGGAGATACGACCAGCTTGCCTCTAAAAACATGGCCACCTGAGAAGTTTTGGCACATGGCTGTAACACTGCCTGGCCCTGACATAGGAAAACAAGTATTTTAATTTCAGTGTTTGCCTCTTTGGAAGACTATTCCTGTTCAATAATCATCAAAGCATTTGTACAAGTCCCACTAACTTCAAAGAACTGTACCTGCAGGTTTCAGTTTAATTCTGTACCAAATATCTAAACAGATAGCACCCTAAATATCTGCTAAGTTATACAATGTGGCTTTACTCCTTAAAAAGACTACTGATATTTGAAATACCTGACATAATTAATTTTCTGTCCTTGATCTTAAAAACAGACATACCCTAATGTGTATTTTGTGTCTTAACGCTTTGTTTGTACTCGTCTCAAATAAATCTTTTTTGATTCTGTTTTCTTTCTTCTCTTTGTAATTAGGACTGGATTTCCAAGACTCATTGAAATCCTTCCTTTAGTTCTCTTTACCAAATATTACTTGATCAGAAACTACAGCTGGTTTTGCCAAAAATGACCATTCTGCAGTGTCAGCCACCCTACCAGCACTAATGTGGCAGTGGCCTATTTAGATGTCTGATGATCCTGAACATGGTTATGCTGCAATACTTAATATTCCTCATTTACTCTTGTAATTTGTTTATTACCTCAGAAGTATGAGGATCTACAACAAGTGTAGTTACGTGGGGTCTGGCCTACGTACTTCAAGTTTTAAGTTGCAGTTGCTTATTAGTGTGTGTGGAGGATGAAGACTGCATATTTGCACTAGATATCCATTCCTGATCATCTGCAGTTGTGGGGGGTGGGATTCAATGACCCCAATGGCTTCTCTCAGCATCTTTAAATATTTTAAACCCATTTTATGCAGCCCTCATCAGGAACAGTATAATTTACAAAGACATCACAACCTATCAATCTGAGGATCCCCTTCCAGTGGACAAACAATGCCTCGCCCATCAATTCATCAGTACTCACTACACAGCTGGATTCTTCAGCCTCTCAAGAAGGGTTTTGCAGCTTGTCACCTGCAGACCTTGAACATGGGGATTTCTAAAATGTATTGAAGGGGTCTATGAAAGGTGACCAAGAAAAGCGTGTCTAGCAACACACACCTGCAAAACATCTAAAAGGATCCTCACTCCCATTGGGAAATCTTTGAGGTCCCTAAATTGAAAAGCAGCAAAGACATAAAAGTTTAAACAAAGGACAACTGTTAAAATGAGAATAAAATCATATTCTCCAGCATTTCAGTCCTTTCCTCTTAAGTCACAGAATACCCTTCATAAGAGTATATTCAATATTTATACCTGAGACTGAGGAGAAATCAGCTCCTAGGGCTACATGCATCTGGATTAAACCACGTGTCCTGCTCTTTCTTTTTCTAGAATTTTGCCCATGAATGGGCAAACTTGAGTGCTTGAGATTTCTAAATGCCTGGATAACCTGGGCATGCCCATGCAAACAAACTTTACCATATACATGCTGTCCCAGGGACACAGGCACACTTGGTCTGACACCGGCTGGATGCACCAGCTCTATGGATACAGGCAGATCAAATGATGCAGTGTGGCACCTGCTCGGAGCGGCCAGATACGTCTCCCATGCATTGGATTTACTGTGCATGGGCAGGTTACCTCTGTAGCTTCTGGGTGTGTTATGCTAAAGCACATGCCGTAGGTGCGTTGAGCAGGAAACCCTGGAGAGTTCTGGTTTGTAACACTGAATGTGCCTAATAAATACTGTAGGGAAGAAAATGCATTCAGCTGGAAGTATAATTGAATACTGTTTTTTCCGTAAAGAGCCCCACAATATCACTGTTTACTCTAGATACTTTCCCTATTAGTTGATTGCAGCTAAATGCAGTAACTTAGCAGTTAATACCCCTTAGCAGGAGTATGAAGACATGTAACGCACACATACTACGGTGTGTTATAGCGTAACAAAGACACCAACGGAGCTCCAACAACAAATGACCATCCAGTGGCCACAGAGTAACACAAATGTTATGATGCAAAAAACCACTTTTTACTCCTATTAACAGAGAAAAGCCCATGGTGGGATTTTTCATTTGATTCTACATGCTTACCACTAGTTCTTACTAAAGATATTCCAGTCCTCACATACATGTTGATTATGGCCACACAGCAGCAAGCAGTTATAAAATGTATTTGCTGGGAACTGTGCATAAGTCAAACCAAGTGTTTGGCTCCCTCTGCACTGTCATGCTTCTGAAGCTGCTAACTATTTAGTTTATAATAATTTGGTTTATGTTTGTTCTATTCGGGCATTGGAACGGGTTGCCCAGGGAGGTGGTGGAGTCACCATCCCTGAGGGTGTTTAAGGAAAGGTTAGATATGGTACTTAGGGACATGGTTTAGTGGGTAATAGGTGGTGGGGGGATGGTTGGACTAGATGATCCTTGAGGTCACTTCCAACCTTAATGATTCGATTCTATTCTATTCTATTTGCAGTTGCTATTTAACCTAATGGTGTCCTTCCCCCAGCACACTGTAGTATAAGGGGAACAAACAACGGGTTTTCTAACCTTAGAACCTCTATAGCAACTCTTTGTATGAGCACTGATGCCTAAAACACCTACAAACACTGGATTCATCTCAAATGCACTGCATGTATGGAGGCTACTCTCACTCCAGCCTCCAGTCCACTAAAAAATGCAGAAGGCTGCAATTGCCAACACCCTCTGCCATCTCTAATTACTGCCCTGAACAGCAAAGGCCAGCACATTACACCTGATCAGCCTAGGAGGTTAGGACCTTGCCCGTAGGCTGGAATGAAAGAAGGTTTCGAGCAAATCTGAAACGGATGGGGTAACATCAGGTGACCTCAGAGCACTTTGCAGAGAAAGCAATCCCATCAAGTGAGAACACAAAAAGGTGTCAAGGGCCTGGGAAAACAGATCTGTACTCCAGCAAGGTGTTTGGACAGCCCTTAGGAGCAGGACTTGATCTCACAACCCTAGTAACCCCCGCTGCAAGCGATGTATGGGAGACCCGACCTTTCTGGAGTAAGAGCAACGCACACCCACACTGCTACTCCCCACCCAGCCTGCACAGGGGTTGCATTAGGGGAGAGCAGGGCACCCCTCTTTGGAATGCACTCAGCACCCAGTCCTGCTCAGCACCCACACACTGCCCCAGGCAGATGAGCCAACATGGGCAATGATGGTGCTCCCACCACTTTGTGACCTGCCTCCTGCAAAGGCCTGTGGCGAAGCAGCTGACCAGCGGTATCTGCAGAGACACTAATACATAGCAGGTCCACCAGCAGATGAGCCTGAGCTGCAAGCATGCCTGCATGCTCGTGGCACGCTGCCTTCTGCTTGTAAGAGAAATCTTGAAGAGGAGAGGGAGGTCTACATGGCGCAGATATGACTTCTCTTGTGTACATCACTATACGTCTTTCATGTGTTGAAGGGCACATGCCACCAAATGGTAAGTGGAAAGAAACAAGGATCCAGATGTCAAAGATACTTATTGTGGTGACTCACAGAAAGTGCTGCTGCGGTGGGAAGGCAGAGGTGTGCACTGCCCAGATGGAATCAGCCTCGTGGGCTCTGCGTTTGCAGCTTGCTCTCCAGACACTACACATTTTTAAATCAAGTAAGAATGGCGTAGAAGTGGATCAAAGTATTTCACTCTTTTCTAGCAGCTGCCTTTCTGCGGGCCTCCCCTGACTCCCTGTAGTGGAGAGAACAGTTTCTCACTTTTGGGCACGAGTGGTGAGTAAAACACCGCTGGGCAAAGACCACAGGAACTTCCTGGGGTTTCCCCAATTTCTGTTGTGAAGAACAGCACTGCTTACTTTCCCCTTGCAGCCAGGCCCATCTATTTGTGATCCGAAGCATTAAGAGATGAAGACCAAACCAGCAGCCCTCTCTCAAATGACTGTCCTGGGCAATAACTTGTGATCCAGCTCTGCTTGGCAAAGCCTACGACTGTACCCTGGACACAGAGATATCTGGAAGAGGCTGTCTATTGATACTACCGTAGCTCAGGTAAAACACAGGTTGTCTTTCTTCCCACACTTCCACTGTGTTTAGCCAATCCACAGGACAAAAAGAGGCAACAATGAGAAGTTCTGGACACTAGGAACAGGCAAGGCCGCTACTGCTGCTTGTCCCCTTGAGCTGCTGTGGAGAAATCAGCTCAAGAGGAACCATAGTCCTAGAAGTAAGTTTCAACATAAAATCAGGCATCATACAAATACTATCACCCTGGAAAGATGGAGCGCTAATGCTCTCCCACCCTGCAGCTTCTGCCAGAGCTACAAACTGGTGCTACTTTCCTCCAAGCGATCTTCTCGCCACTGGGGCTGCAGCAAGCCTGTGCAGTGGGGAAGAGCACAGTGGCCTGAAAAGCTGATCACTGCCTTTTGCAGGACAGCACCCATTCTGCCCTGCAGGTCACCGTGAAGAAGATGACTGTGTGTGATGTCCCTGCAGCCCGGTCAGGCTGGAGGCCTGGGAGGAAGCACTTTTGGCTGACCTCCCTGTGTGGAGGGGCTGAAAGGACATCAGGGGCTGCTGGTCTGCGAGCAGCAGAAGCCCAGGCTGGGACACGCGGAGGCGGCAGCTTAGGCAAGATTCCAGCAGGGGGAAAACACAAGCAAGAAAAGGAAAGAGAAAAGACTAAATGAAAATGGACGTAGATGTGTGTGCAGAAGAGGAGATGGGTGTTGGGGAGGGGATGAAAGTAGAGCCACGGCACACAATTCCCTGCTTGGTGCCTCCATGCTGCGTTAGCCTGGCTGCTCCTGGAGAAACCAGAGCAAGGCTGCTCATGGCTGGAGCTGCGGCAGGCACAGGGAAAGGACATGCCTCCAGATAAGGAGATAAAAATGAATCCTAATTACGGGACACTGTCTGCGTCCTGCAACGAGCTAAACAGTGAAGGCTGAGCAAGGGCAAAGGAAGCACCTCCAAGCTGCATCTGTGCCTTTGCTAAATGAACATCTCCACAATTCATGTATTTTGCCACTTCTTACTGAGTCATATTAAGTCTCACTTTAAAAAGCCATGAGAGTTAGCGTAACACTCACATACCACTGTGAAAATCCTGTATCTGCTATTGTAGAAGACCTATTATTAGCAAGGCATTATTATTATCTGTCATTTGGATTGTAAGCTGTCTTACTGTGAGCCGTTTCATGTGGCTTGCTCTGCATCAAGCTCCTAACCCTGCCACAGCTACTCCTCTGTAAATTTCCATGCAGGCACACTAATTTCAGGATCAGGATCCAAGGAGGATTTAATGAAACTCAGCAGCACTCCAGAGTGCGTACAGTACCTCCCACCATGGAGCCCAATCTCCACCACGACTTGTGCCCACTACAGACAGGGAATAATTGGATTGGCAGGTCTGAGCAGGGAGAGGAGGTTGAAGCGGTCGGGAAGGAGTTTCAGTGCCTGCACTGCAAGGTGTGTGTAAGTGGTCCTCCTCTCGGCTCCTCTGCATACAACTAACTTTCCCATCTCTCTAGATTTTTCGACCAAAGGGATCTTACAACTGCCAGGAAAGTAGGGGCTGGAAGTGGCGTGGGGATATGGGGGCACTGTCACTGCAAGTGTCAACCCCAGGCTTTGGAGGATGACTTGGTTTGGAGCTGCTGGAACCAGACCAGAGCCAGTGACCCTGCCTGGGGGAGAAGCAGGAGCAGAAAGTGGGGGAGGTCCTATCCTCACGCTGGTGCCTGAGCAAAGAGGAGCAGGTTTAGCAAGACAGACAGCAGTGGCTACAAAGGGGAATGTTTCTTACAGTCACTGTGCACAGCATAGGGAGGCAGCAGGCTGATGGGGGAGAGATCATCTTCAGGCCCCTCTACCACTGAAGGGGGCCCCTTGGGAGGCGTCTTACCGGTGGGCAGGGGCAAGGTGGAGACTGTGTTGAGCAGCACCACGCAGACAGCCACAACATCCCATAACTTCATCTTAGATCTCCTTCCAACACAGGCCCCTGGCAGAGAGGAGAGGCAGGGTTAGCACCCAGCTGCTGCATTCCCCCAGTCCTGCCCCCTCCCCACCTTGGGACAAAGCTGGGCAGCCTCGTACCCCAGATCAGCCTGGCCTACCCCGGCCAGGCCTGGGGACAGAGCAGGGGGAAACAACCTGTGCCCAGCTCAGCCTCCCACCTGTATCACTTCCCAGAGCAAGGGAGGTGGGCTTTCCTGAGGGACAGGTGTGGGAGAGGGAAGCACAGGATGGCCTCCAGCCACCCCATGTCCAAGCAAGCTACTTCAGAGGACGTGGGCAGGCAGGTCCCCGGAGCCTGCACCCAGGGATGTGGGCGTGTGATAGCTTCCCTGTGCTGGTAGGTGGGTCACCTTGTGCTTGTCCTCCTCCAGCACCCAGGCAGTGCAAGGGCATCTGTCCCTGGGCTGGGCCAGGGTGGACCGAGCTGATCTGGGGTTTGGGGCTGCACAGATTTGTTGTGCTACAGGCAAACCTTCTTCGTCCTTTCCCTCTCTTCTCCTTCCCCTCTTCTTTCCCCTTTTCCTCTTTCTCTTTTCCTTTTCCTTTTTTCTCTCTTTCCCCTTTTCTCTCCCCTTCCCAGTCCTCTCTTTTCCTCTTTTTCATTTCATTGTCCTCTCCTTTTCTCTTTCCATTTTCCCTTCTTCTTCACGAGTCACCTTTCCATTTCTTCTCTCTCTCCTCCTTCCTTTCCCCTTTCCGTCTTCTTCCCTTTCCACTTGTTTCAGTATTTCCCTTTTCCTTCCCTTTTCTCTTTCTCCTTTCATTTTCCCCTTCCTCTGTTTCCATCTCGCTTTCATTTTCCTCTCCTTTCCCCTTCGCTTTCAGTGTTTCCCTCATTCTTGCTTCTCTCTCTCCTTCTCTTTGTTTGCCTCTCCTTGTTTCATTCTCCTTCTCTACTTTTCCTTTATTTTCCTGTTCCTTTCTTTTCCCTTCTCCTGCCCCGTCCCTGCTTTCTTCTCTCCTTTCCCTTCCCTTCTCCCTTCCCCTTCCCTTTCCCTTTTTCTTCTCCCCTCCTCGTCCCCGGTCGCCCCGCCCGCAGCCAGCCCCGGCACGCACCCGATGCCCACCGCCCGGGAATGACAGCTGCCCCCAGCCCGGTTCGG
>VWZZ01003211.1:28204-49348 GCA_013399095.1 Psophia crepitans | reverse complement strand
CCCCCTGCGGGCGCGCCTGCATGCGGCTGCGGGGGCGGCCGCGGCTGCTGTCGGGGGTCCGGCAGAGCGGGGGCAGGGGGGGCATGCCGAGCCTCGTCTCGCTCGGGCACCGCCACCACCAGCGACACCGTCGGCTGTGTTTCCCCGACTCTGCCTTTCCTGGGCCACCTTTTCTGCTGTATTCCGCTCTTCCTCCCTCTCCCCCTCCTTCTCCCTTCTCCTCCCCTCTGCCCCATTCCTCTGTGTATGTCCCAGCCAGCCCAGACCCCGCAGGGAGAGAATGGGGGGGCAGGTGTGACGAGCTCCCACTGCCCCACTTGGGCTTTCTGCCTAGCCCCTGCTGCACCCCCTGCATCCTCTCTGCGCCCCGTGGCTAGGAAGTAGGGTGAGGACCTCAGGCGCAGACTCCAGAGCCGGGTGTGTGCAGCCCAACAGTGCTTGTTTACTCTTCTTCACCAGAGTGAAACGTGCGGCATCCTCCAAGCGCCCTGTGGCTGGATCTTGGGCCAGAAGCTGTAGGTCTGTAGTGGAGGTCACAGTCACCCGACTGGGTGTAATGGGAGGGAGGTGCAATCCCTGTGCCCTGCGCAGAGTAGTGAAGGTTTTTGGGACTTGTTTATTGGAAATTTGGAGGGGTCTGCTAATGTCATCTGGATGGGCTGCCAGGACAAATACTTCTCCAGGAAGCATCTTCTAAATTTCCGTTGGATGACAAGACAGACAGACAAATGGGAATCTCCTCTTGAAGTCCATTGGGTAGCACAGCTTTTCCATCGCCACAGTCGTTTGCCTGCTGAGAAGAAATTCCACAACCATCTTCCACTAAATGGGGCATTCGTGATGAAGGGGGCAGCCTTACTTGGGAATGTGTCCCCCTGTTTACAGGAACAACAGATTCGTGACTCAGAAACAATGTCTGAATGAATTACTTTATTAAATTTTTTAAAATTTTAGACCATTTACTTTTGTAACTATGTCATTTGAGGGAAGACTAATTTGCACAAAAGACATTTCGTGTAAGAACAGCAGAGAAAAACACTCCCCAAAATGATATCTCCCATTATACATTTGAAACAGCATTACGCATCAGTGAAGAGTCATCTTTTTTTCAGTACAGACAATCCAGTGATAGGCACCTGGAGTAAAAGTTTCTGAAGCTGCAGCCTCTTTACAGACAACAACAAATAGGTGGAACAATGACAGAGTGATCTGTTAAAAAGAAACAGGTTATATGGTATCTGTGCAATAAAGACACAGGCATCTGATAAATGTATCTGTTTACGTGCACAGCAAAGGGGACAACAGAAGGCATTATAAGCAGCAGTGGTCGGTTTGGCTCTGTGATACTGCTCAGGTTGTGCTACCTCTGCCACGAAGTTACTTACACGTAGTTGTGAGATGGATGATGGGTGCAAGTGCCATACGTAGCAAGTGCTGTGTGCACAGAAAAGTATTCGCGGCTCAGACTGAACAGGGCACGCAGAAAGGTTGGACGAATGGATACAACGTGGTGCCTCTGTTAGAGGTCAGGGACTGAGACAGGCTGAAGTGAACGTCATGGTTACCCTGTTAACGTGCAGTGAGATGGAGTCCTAGTATTTTAACTAAACCACTGTTAACTAAACCTTTACTGTGCATCTTGGATAAAATGAGCTCAATGCATTTATTCCTTTGCATGGGTTTTGTCAGTGCAAAACCACCAATTTTCTTTAAGTAATGTCAGGTAATGAAGCCAAGACAGGGACCGTTATCTATAATACTGCAGGAGTTTGTTTTTCCTTGCTATTAAAAGCTACTGGAAGCCTGCTTTTTAATGTATGTGTTATTTTGCTCATGTGAACCACAGCAAAAGGAAATGTTATGCAGATGTCTTAACTGCACTAATAGGATGGTTGAAATAAATGGAGAGTAAACCTGCTAGTCCTTAATCACAAAAATAATGTACCTGCCTCTCCCTGCACAGCCGTTGCGAGTCTCTTGCTGAGGAGGGTTACTGAGAGCCCTGCACACTCTTGCTTTGTGGAAACTAAAGTAGCTGCTGGAATATTTCCATAGTCTATTAAAAGCTAACAAAAGCTACAAAAACTTAAGAATTGATTATATTTTTCTATAGAGATCATAAAGTTTAAGCGTAAATGTTTAGGAGCTGCTTGAGATAAAAAAAATTTTAGTTAAGAAAAAACCCAAACTTCTACTGTCAAGAAAAAAAACAGGAAGAGAAAAATGACCCATTCAGACCTAAATAAAGTGTGTCTTTACATTGTAAAGGTTGCCTCTTTTAAAACAAGCTAAAAAGCTGCTTGACATTATGCAGTATGGTCTCATTTTTTGTTTATATGTGTCAAGATGATGTATAGATCTCTTAAGATGTCAAGCGCTCAGTATTGTAATTTCCAAGTTACCTTTGAAATGTGAAACATGACTTCCTAGTCGCAGTATGGCTGCTCAGGCAGTAAGCGTTTGTTTCTTTGGTATTAGTAACAGAGGAGATTGCGCTCTTTTTGAAGTGAGTGCCCTTGGAAGTCATCTGAGTACCAGGGAAATGCGCAGAGCGGCTGCACGGCTGCGGAAGCAGTTGTGTTTTGGGCTACAGCTGTCTGATCATGTGTGATGCTGAATGCCCTTGGTCATCCCTGGACCTGCAGAAGGTCCCTACAGGACTGGGCCATTGCAGGAAACTCAGTTTTGAGCATTCATCCCCTTTCTTTCATTTAAGATGATTAAGGTTTCTATGAATTCATGTGTTTCGGGGACATGGGTGGCCATTCTGCTGCGCATTAGCATCCAGCGCTGGACCTGCTGTTTCTGCATCCCACGGTATGTATATTGTGGTGACATAGCTGGTGGGTATGGGGTGAGACCTTAGTTTAGGTAAGAACCAGAGTGAAAATGTGGCAGCATAGATGTCCTCCTGAGCAGTGCGGGTGTGTTGGACCCCATAAGGATTTGCTCAGGTGCCCAGTCTGCAGTGCTTAGGAGCCGGGACTACCTGCATTGCTCAAGCAGTCTAATTAAAGCTGGCTGTAATTGCTGTGTTTATTAGAACTATTGTGAGCCAGTGCCAAGGTCTGTTCTTTAGCCTGGGGGCCAACTGCTGGTGTTTGACCACATCCTTCCCACTCCCTCCCAGAGAGGGTGGCTGCACACACATAGCCTGGGGGGTGGCTCCTGCTCCCTGTGGACTCCTGCACCCGTGTGGGGATGGGATTGCGTGGTGCGACATGGGCCCCAGCATGCCATAGACCATTCTCCCAGCGTGATAGTATCGATGGTTGGGCCTGGCAGCATCCCTGGTGCTGTTTATTTTCCCAGCATAGGTGCAGCCGACGTGTCTCCACATGCTTTGGCAGACCTCTCTGCACAATGGAAACATGTCCTAGGCAAGGGCTCTTCTCTTACTGGGGTGTGAGGAGGAGAGAAGACACCTGGTTTCTAAAATTGGTCTCAGATGCGGTAGGTGGGACTTAAAAGCAACCTTAATTTTTCTTTGGGTAGATCTTTGCAGAATTTTATTGTAGGTACCTGCTTGTATTGTTTAACTTGTACATTTATAGGTAAAGTTTAATATGCGATGGGAAACACTGTAGGCAAATGGTGTTTAACTGTTCATCTGGGCAGTGTCCTGTGTCCAAATTCCCCCCATAGCTGAAGTTCCTGTATCCTTTAGGAGGCATTTTTCAGGGAAATACTAGCAAATCATGCAAACCTTTTCTGCTACAGCCTTTTGTGCAATAGTTCTCTAGCAGAAAGCTATTCAAAGGACTAAAGAATGATCAGTTCAGTACCTATTTTGGTTGCAAACTTCAAAGAGGATCCTGGTAACAGAGTATTTAAAATTTACTAATTAAAAGTAAATGTAAACAGCTGTGACATGCTGCTACTGTTTTAATTGGCATTCATCACAGCTGCATCTGTATTGTGCTGCCACTGGGATCCTGGTGCATTTACTCTAATCTCAGAATGTGTCACCTTCTGAGAGATTAGGAGATCATAAAAGCATGAGGGCAAGATACTTGTCAGGGTTGAAGGTTACTAATCTGTGCCGAAAGCAGCCAAGAGGAGCAAGCCATGCAGAGGGATCAACTGGAACAAGCAGCAACATTTTGCAGAAGTGGTGAGCTTTGTCCATTTGGATTCTTTCTCCCTAAAGTTTTTTTCTGTATTTCTGAATTTGTATTTTGCTGTCAGATGTTGGTGTAAGACATAAAGAAGGTCATTCAGAAGTATTCACTAACTTATCAAACTTAACTTTTGCCAGGCCAAGTTGGTAAAAAAACCACCACCAAACCAATAAAGCAACACACTACAAAAGGTAAAAAAAACCCACCCCAGCATCAAATTTTACAAGATATGTAGCAGAAGCTCGGTATTTTCAGATGAACATCCCTCTTAGTCTGTTACTAAGGACAGGAAGAAGCATCTTAGTAGTCTGAATTACTGTGATACATTCAGCAGAGTATTTAGCTGTTTGCTTATGGCAGATTTGCAGCTGTAACTGCATTGTCCTTATAAACCGCTGGAATGTCAGATAGCAGTGGTTATCCCTGGTCTGGGCAGTTAGGTAGATGTTTCTGTTAGAGTCAGCAAAGCCACATTGCAATTGGGATTGGTTATGAGAACAACTGGGCTATAAATCTTCTGCTCCTTATGTGTGCTTCATCATGTAGAGACAATTAAATGATACACTTTCTTTCCTTGCGAATGTGGAATTATGGCAGTTTTGTCTAAATTTTTTTTTTTTTTTTTTTGCATGGAATAGTTACAGTGTGTGCTGACCATCAGTTTGTAATGCTTCAACAAGCTGGCTTATGTTAAGAAAATTTCACTATGTCTGAAACTAGAAACATTTATTTGGTTTCTGTACTCAGAAAGATGCATTTGTGAATATACTTCCACAGAGCAGAAGACTTATGACTTGTTACAAATTCAGAGGAAATTGCTCACATCCAAAATAGGTACAACAATGATTACTAAAGCTGTGAACTTACCCATCTGAAAATCTTCACCACTTAGGAAAGAAGTTTCAAAAACTTGAGGCTCTAATCTGGGACAAAAATGCAAACTGAGACATTTTATTTATACTAGGTTCCTTTTAAAGTCATTCGGTAGGAGCAAGTCACTTCTGCTTTGATTTTTTTGTGAAGTCTTTGCGTGGATTGTGCATAGATCTCTATCTCCTTTAGCAAGGAAAAGTGTGGGGTACTGTACCATGCTCTTGCCTACATCTCTGAGCTCTCCATAGTTAGTAACACTCTGAAGTGCAGTGATGTATGTGATCTTCAAGGAAGTTCCTCTGAAGATTATGTTTAGCATCTCAATTCAGCAAAGCAGTGAAACATTGACTTTGAGCCAAGGATGATTAGCATACCTAGACGCATGCTTCTTGCTGAATTGGTTCCTGGATCTTTAAATGTCTCAGCTTGGAGTTATATTTGCACTGCTTTTGTGCAGGCAAAGTGGAAAACAAAAAAGTAGTATTATTCAGCAAACTGAAATAGAGTGCAAGCCACTTAGGAATGTAGAGGTAACTGAGGGAAGGTGTGAAAGAATCCCAGATTCACAGGAAAGATATGGTCAATCACTTTTAGGCTGGAGAGAAATGTCAGAAATGCTATAATTTGCAACACAACTTCTTTAAAAGTCAAAAATCATACCATGTTTCTTGGGATGGTAGGATGCTACAAGGCTTCATGGATAACTGTTGATGCATTTGCTACAAAGGTTTCCAAGTATCTGCTGCCTTAGGTCTGTGAAAGTCAATGCAAGATCAATATGGGGAACTGTCTGATGTTCCTACTGCAGCAGTATTTCTATTGGCTTCGTTGTCACGATTTTCCAAGGGACTGGTTGCTTCCAGAGTCAGTGTGGTGCTACTGGATGAGGGATAGCTTCAGCAGGCTTGTGCAAAACCTATTTCCCATGGAGAATTATTATTGCCTTGGGTCAAGTCACTCCTCATACCCACTCCCTTTCTTTTCAGATTCTTTCCCAACATCACTCTTTCCATAAAATACCTCACCTGTACTCTCTGAGCCACAGTATGAGGTTTTTGAGAACTTCTGTTTTTCTTGGGGGAAAGGAAATGAGAAATGGGAACAAGAAGACATTTTTTCTAAGAAGAAATTCACTCTTGTGCAGGAGTTAAGATTATATCATTATTAGCTAAGATCCCAAGGAATTCACTTTTCTGGAAATGGGTAAAAGGGGAGTTTCTCCACAGCCTGCCTTCATTATGTTTCCCTTTGCATTTTTCTTCTGGGACATTTAGAAAGGAGCCAGGGAAAAACTGGCAGGTTTCCTCAAGAAGAGCATGTGATATCATGGTGGGAGCTGTTAAAGGTTGTGGTTCAAGGAATCAGTTATTTTTTTGCTTGGCATGTTTAAAGCCAAACATGCATTTTTAGAGAGGGGATGAACCTATACTGTAAGACACTTCCTTTGTTCAGAAAAAAAAACCCAGTCCTTTGCTATAGGAACAGGGATCAGATGTCAGAACAGTTCAACACATGAGGAAAAATCCAGGGAAGCTTTAATCAAGGTAGCTTTTAACATGAAGGTAGGTTACCCCAAAACATCAACAGATTTTTTTTTAATTCAGAAACATTCTCAAAATACCAGGTTATCTGTTCCTGAAATCAAAGAATCTTCACTTTCTGACAGCCCAGGGTGCAAGCCCAATTCTGGCCCCGGTCTCAGTCAAGATCTCAGTGATGTTTGGCTCCTTCAATGCACAGTTGTCTGTCTGTGTCAGGATGGCCACAGCAGCTCCCACCTTTCCGTCCTGCAACCTTTCCCACTTCACTCTCCAGATGCTGCAAGCAGCACCTTCTGCCACTGTTAGCAACCCTTGCATTGCTTCTCACTACTACCTTTGTAGGTTCTCTTCTGTGCCTAAACATGCTATCTCCTCCTCCGCCATCAAGTCTTTAGTCTTCAGTGATGGTCTCACCAGGGCCATGATGCACACTGCAGGTGTGCAGCTGGGGGCACCCACTCCTCAGACCATGGGAGCGCAGGCTGCAGGTACCAGGCACAGGTCCTCTCTGCTGGCAATATAAGAGGAAGCAATCATTAAAAGAGAAGCAAACCAATGAACCAAACAAGAACAAACAAACAACAAAAAATCCAACCCAAAAAAACCCACAAAATCCCTTTCCCCCCAAAAAACCCCAAAGAAATAAGTCCCAAGCCAACAGAACCCTTTGATAATGAATTCCTTAAACACATAATTTTGTCTCTGTTCTCCTTATGGGAATTCCATTAGGAATTCCATTAGGAATTCCATTAGGAATTCCAACAGTCCTTATCACAATTCCTGACTTTGTACCAGGGTAGCTACAGCTACTACCTACTTTTTATGAATTTTTTCTTTCTTTTTTTGAGGGGGTGGGGTTGGGTGAGGCACCAAGGGAATGGAAGTAAAGAAGACACATGCAGACCATTGATGTTGATGCCCTTGGACCATCTCCTGCCCCTTTGACACTGCCTTATTTGGGAAAAGTCCACTGAAAGAGGTTGAGAGAGAGAGTGGTATTGTGGATTGGTGCCCGTCCAGTTCTGCCTGCCAGAACTTTTGGCAGGCAGCTTGGGTGACCAAGTGTGAAGCCAATTTACCATAGGCTTTTCCAGTAGCTCATGGAGGGTACAGCCTCTTCAGAGGGCAATTCAGCCCACCTAAGAGATGAGCAGCAGCTCTGTGTCTCTTCAATGGTGTTAGAGGAAACCAGAGGTGACCAGACTTGTAGAAGAACCTTCTCTGCAAAACAAGCTTGGATAACAGCAGGGGAGAGAGAACCAGTTTCCTGAAACGTGTTGTGAGGAGCCCTAAGAGGTGTGTTTCACACAGAGCATTGGTTCTATGTCCAGGGCCAACAAATATAAACACTTGCATCCATATGGAAACACACACACTTGACCCACAGCGCCCTGTGGTCCCGAAAGCCCTTCCCACTAGCTCCCTCCCTGCAGCCGCTGTGGCCGGGGTGGCTTACCCACCTAATTTCTGAGATATTTCTGGCCTAATCTTTCCCCTCCATTGTCCCTGGGCAGTGCCCTGGGATGAGTGCTCCTCTTGTCCAGTCCTTGCTGTGTGCATACACTGCACGTGCAACATATAGATATTCCCTAGAGCACAATGGCCAGAGGGGACTTGTGGTTCTTCTGTCCTCCATTCTGCCAGGTTTTCTTGACAGGAAGTTTTCATGCAGCTTCTCACAGAAGATGATGTAGTGTAAAAAGAAACATGGATTGTGGCTTGTTCCCTGGCACTAGGGGAAAGGCAGCATAGGTGCGTGGGAAAATGCAAGGACATACACACTGAGCACAGCAGGAAATATTTAAGACTCACCAAATTTAATGAATCCTTGCTAAGCTGCTGATACCTTAGAAGACAAATGCTAACAGTGGTGTTATGAGTGTGCAGTCTCTCAGGTAAGGTTCCCTGGGATGTCAGCGCCTGTCTGATGGGCAATGGGAAGCTACGTGCCTTCAGCTTTCAACAGCTGCAGTCCCGATATAACCATCAAAGCTGAAACAGGCTCTGTGCAATTTCTCTGTCTGGTCTCTGTGTATGTGCTGCAGTTTATGCTGACTAGGAAATAGGAAACACATGGGAGTAGCCTGCCCCCTTGGCTTCCTCACAGATATATTGGTTTTCTTGGAGTTAACTTGGCACAGGCAATTTTAGCAAACTTCAATATAATTCATGCAAGAGTTTGTGTCGCAGCTAGTCCGTGAAGAAAGAATGACTGCAAAGGTAATGATCTGTCTGAAATGGGTGATTAATTTTTTTATATTATCTGGAAGCTGGATTAATAGGCAAGTTTTTACTGTCATCTGTAGTCATTAACGATAATATTAAATGCTACTGTAAAACATGGTAAGCAGCTGTATTCCTGGTGTTTTACTTGGGAAGAGACCTAACCCCGAACTTCTGCGTGGGGAATAACTCTGTAATGAAGCCTCTGAGATACGGAAAATTGGGGAGTCTCTAAGGGCCGATTTTAGACTGACAGTCTGAGGAGCCTGGTACAGTGCTCAGAGGACCTGGCTGCTATTTGCTCTGAGTGTTATTTATTCCCCTGTCATCTAGGGCTTCCTCTGTGTTGGGAAGGTCATTTGTTTGCTGTCCTGCCTGTGGGGATCCCCAGAGGCTTGTAACCTCTTGGTTGGTGGTCCTTTCTCACCTGAGCCTCTTCATCCCCTCTTATGGCTCTCAGGGTCTCCTTTGGGGTCATTCCTCAGGCTATTGTGTCGTCTTCTTGGCTTCTGCTCTTACATCTGCACACGCTTCACCCAGGAAAACTTTGTGTTTCCGTGTGGCATTAGATGTTATTCATAAGCCTTTCTGTCATCGCTTTGTTTTAAAATTCTTATTCTTTCTCTATGCTGTATCAGCAACTGGATAATCTAGAAACTTACCCATGGTTAAGTCTCCAGCAATTGCCTGGGGGTCTGCACTCCTTTTCCCCCTGTCCTGTCTGGTGCCATTTCTTAAATACTTTATCAGAGAAGCATAGCTGCAGCAGGAATATTTAATGTTTGAGTCATTGTGTTTTCCTGGGATGAACTCTGACTTTAACCTGACAGCACTCTGTCTCCTGGACCTGCAGCTTTCTCAATTGAAATACCTAACTGTATTCATCCCGTCTGGATATATTATAATAAATTGAGCTGACTGAAGCTCCTTCCACTGCAATACAGAGTAACTTTTTTGATTAGGTGTCTTTTAAATGATATTCAGTATCTGATAATTTTTAAAAGTTAAACATTGTGTCTCCTAGCTACTATTGCATTTGAAGATTTAAGTAGTAGGTTATGCACAAAAGCATCACAATAAAACATAAATATCAAAGCAAGTAAAATAAAATTCGAAGCAAAATAAAAGGGTTCTCACAGCTGATGATGAAATTATGTTCTGACTTTTTAATGGGGATTTTCCTCAGACTGGCATGAGTTAATGAAAAATGGCTTAATTTGCCAGCGCACCTTTCTGCAACAACAAACTGCTTCTAGCCACTGCGATGTGTCTCATGTTGGTTTCCTGCAAACAAAATTGCCGTAATTTGTTTTCCATGTGCTTCCAGGGCCACACCAGCCGCTAGCGAATACTATCCTACTTCTTTGCTTACATTCAGTTTCAGTATTTCCTTTGAGGTAATTTGCTTTCCACTGACTCTGCAAAGCCCTTCAGGGTTTCAACCTGAGCTCTTTCTCTGTGTGATCTGGTCACACCTTTCATCCTCCAAAGGGCCAGCAGATAGCAGCCTGTTTGTCTCACCAGTTCATAAATTTATGTAGGCTGGGCAGCTGCTACTTCATCCTTGAAAGTCCTTGCCCAAAGATGCCAGAGATACTGCTACCCTTTCACTCTTTAAATCAAAACTGAAAGCTTCTTTCCCACGGTGCTCTCATCTGGCAGCTGGCTGCTGCATGCTGAACTATTCTATTGTGGATCATTTGCAAAGCATCTCTCAGCCATGATCCTCAGCAGGGCTGGGAGCCCCCCTCGTCCATGAACTTTGGTGGGGACTGAAATAGCTTCGCAGGTTAGAGCCCTGTGCGTGTCACAGGCTGAAGCACCCTGTGCTGGGTGGCAGGTTTCCCACTGACCTGAAGAGGAGCAGGACTAAACTGTTCCACTGTGCTCTGCTTAAAAACAAAGGTCACTTATGATCAGGATGTTCCAAGAAACATATCTATTAAAGGAAGAAAGTGTTCCATTGCTGGGCACAGGTGACAACATAAAGCAGTCCAGCAGCTTGATTAAAATAGCTTTTCTATTTTTAAGGGCAATTCCTTTAAAAGTATGTTTGGCTTCTTTTGTGTGGGTGATAAAATCCTGAAAACTGCTCAGGGTAGCACTTGGATTTTGGTTTTCTTGACTATAGGACAGTAACTATCATGCTTATGAGCTTTCAAAGCATCACTACTCTGAAGTAAACCTACTGGACTAAGTACATTCATTTGGACAAGACATAGTTTTGAGCACTTAAGTTTACTCATTAAATACAAAACCTGATGCAAACTGACCTTTAGCTCTTAACTGAGTTCAGACTATTAGAAATTCAACAGTTACTTTTCCAGTGACAAAATGAATTGCTGAATGTTCCGTATTAAGTGCCAGAATAACACACACACTCACACGTGTGTGCACCCCACCCCCAAAAACACACAGGAGTGCTGATGGGAGCCTGGCTAATGCCATGGGGGGAGATGCAGGATGGATTTTAAGAGGAGAGGTATAAGGTTGGTCGCAATCCAGTGAGTTTGTTTATTCATTCTGCAACAAGATCAAAACAGTTTTAGTAACACTGTCAGCACACCACTGCTGCTGTTGACAGCAGGAATAAACACCTGAAGGGCACGAGAGAGGCTGCCATGCCCCACGGCCATGGGAGGCAGCATCACCTCTGTTCTGGATGCAGAACATGCACAGGAGATCTCGTCATGAGCCAGGCTTCTCTTACACTAGGTACTACATAAAGAGAGAGGAAAAAGATGAACTAGACAATCTAGCTGCTGTTAGGATGTTGTATACTTGTATGTATTTAGCCTAAGTCTTCTGTGTGTGTGTTTTAAGAGGGGGTTCACTGACTTCTAGGAGTTTCCAGTCAGACCTTGAATGCTGGCCCTGGAAAGCGTGCTGGAGAAGTTGGAGTTCTTGATATTGGCTGTGGTGGTTAACCATTGGTTCATATCAAGTTTTTCTGTCAGAAAAACATTGTTTTAAAAATGTATTAGCTAAGATTCTTTTATGAACAGAAATCTTAACTTCTGGTGGGTTTGAAATATTACACCACCAGCAATCATAATATCGTAATCAATCATTTTGCATTGTGGTGAAAGAAAGCAGAAGGGAAGGAGAAATGAAAAGTAAAAAGAAGCTCTGTTTAGGTATGAGCAGTGTTCACATCTGCGTTTTGATCAACTCCATACACAAGAAAGAACCCTTCTGCAGAAAAACCAGTGACATGTATTAATGACTCTAGATGCTGAAAGGAGCTGTTTTCTGCATGCAAAGAATAATTATTCTATATAAATGACTAAACTTTTCCAAGTTTACCAGAGGTCCAGTCATCACTTAGTAAACACAGATGTTGAATTACCATGACCAAACTTCTAGCCTGGCTTGATCAGGTATGGCATTTCTGCCACACAGAAATTTGGAGTTTTGCAGTGATTAATTTGCACCTTCCTTTACAACTACCTGGAAGTAAATCCTTATCTGCAGCCAAAGGTGAGGGTGCTTAGACACCTTGCTGCCTGTGTGCACAGTGACTTGTGTCCTCAGTTTGTTCCCCATGCCAGGGCGAGTTGGTGCCTGAAAATTTTGTCTCTTAATTAAATGCAGATGCAATTTGAATTTTGTTTCTTTTTTTTTTTTTTCTCCAAACTTCCTGTGGTGGGAGGAAAGATATTTTTTCACTTTCTTGAGTTAAAAGCACCAAAAAATATGAAAGATAACTTCTGAGTTTTGAAATGTGGCCCAGATGCTGTGGATAGAAGCAGGTAGAGAGAGAATGGGTAAGAGGACAAGCAGGCAGAGAGAACCGTACCATGGCTGCAAACACAATGTTTGTCCTGGTCCAGCCTCCTTGGGGTGGGGAGAGGTTGGCTGGGAGTGGCTTGGGTGGAAAGGGAGAAGAGACATGGCTGAGTGGGTGTAAAGGAACACGCAGGCAGTGCAGCTGGAACATGTGCGGGGTACGAGCGGAGAACAGGACCAAGCTGCACCAGGGAGAGGATGTCCAGCTGAGTTAAAGATGTTACCTGGGGCTCGTGGATCCTTTCTACTTCAGTTTCTGATATTTGCGAGTGGTTTTGCTCCTGAGTTAATGTATTTGGAGGGAAAGGTAAAACTATACTTGAGTGTTTCCTACTGCACCCTGGGAGATGCTCTCTCCATAAGTGTAGAAGAAGGAGGGAGATGCTCTGATCAGCCACTTGAACTTCTCTTTCTTCTTTCTCTTATATGCACCCCACGGTGCTGCTGAGAGCCTGGCTAGAGCAGGAAACACCCCAGGACAGTTCCTAAAGGGGGAAGTGTGAGGACAGACTGGTGATGGGCACAGGGGAGCACTCTGGTGAGCAGACTGTGGTTTTCACCCTCCTAGAGGCTGTGAAATGAAGATCTGCGAGGTAAGTGATCTTGGCCAAGGTTGCAACATCTCCGTACCAGAGGATATTAATCTAAACTCTGCTTTGCCTTCATGTAAACTATTCCCCTCTGGAGCAGCCTGCGCTGTTGCATCTACACAATGGCTTTCACAGACCCCAGGCTGTCAAGCAACCTCACACAAGCATGCGTTGAGCTCATGTGATTGAGCTACATGTGTTTACTTTTTTATAGGTCAACCACTTGAGCCTACCCTCAAGATGAACTTAATGTTTGCAGAGGAAGGGCAGCGGCTACATAATACTGGAACAGGCAGAAAACAGAACCATAGCTTTGAACAATAGGAAAAATGCTGGCCATCTTAAGGAGGTGTATTATTGCATATGAATATATACACCTATAGAAAAAGAAGCACCAGTCTGGTAAACACTTTAGAAAGTGAGCAAACCACAGCCATAAATAAGTGTATTTTTTGCCCATTGAATTTGGCTTAGCTTTACACATACTTAACTGCTCTGCCTGCAGTGGCTGATTGTGATTGTGAGCCAGGGACAGAGGAATTGGTTACGTGGTCACAAACCTTGCTCAACAATAAGCCTGACTGAAAATACAATTAAAAGTTACAGTGGATCTAAAGTACAATTACCCTGAATTTAAGACACTTTTTTTTTAATGCCACAAGAACAGTAGTGGAGGCTTGGGTATGACTTACTAAAATTGCAGAGAAAACTAATATAAACTCTTGTCTCAATAACACAAATCCTTTTGTTCTAAAATGTTGCCATTTTAACTTGGGGAGAAAGGCTTAGTTAAACAGACAATTTTGGCTCCTTTTTCATCTACTAAAATTTTAAGTGCAAGAGCCAAAATGACCCACTACATTGACTAGCTTTCTCATAATTAAAATCACAAAACTTAACTACTGCAAACAGACATTCAAGCTCTTTCTATAAAAACCATAACAAAGATAAACACTGTTCTGGCTGGTAGTTTTTATTATTTGCATCTTAGATTTACAAGTAAAGTGAGGATTTGAGAAACAAACATTAAAAACTGAAGAGAGCTCATTCAAGCAGCCCTAAGAAACTACTATAAATGAAAGATTTTCTTCCTCTGAGGCCTTGGGCTGTCTTGGGGTGGAAAAAAAAATTCAGGGTAGGAACAGACTTCTTGGTATTTTCTGTGCAAGCTGCTTCACAGACTTTCTACCCTTTCCTAGTCTCTAACCCTTTAAAATAATTTCTTCTGTGACCCACCAGGGAGTCCTATCTCTTTATACTCCTAGTTCCTTTTACTGAGTGGCCAGAGTGGCACGATGACCCTGCAAAGCCGCCGTGAGGGATATAGGGCGCTCCCTGTGCAGCTCCTCCTGGGGTTTGAAGAGGGCAGCTCTTCCCTTGACGCGTGTGGGAAAGTGGCCCCGATGCTGGTGGGAGCTCCTGCTCCAAAGTGCTGCAGGGATAAGGCCAGCATTGTGCCTTTGCTTGTTGATGGCGAAGTGCAGCCTATGTGTAACTTTTAGTCAATGCAAGCACGCAAAGATAATAGACCGTTTCAGCTGCCTCTGGGGAGCTTCTGTTATAATCTGCCAGAAGATTCTTTCTGTGGTTTAAACTTTGGCATATGAGGAACGCCAGTACTTTATATATGCAAAATGTCAGTTATGTGCCCTCAGGCAGCAAGTTAAAAATGATATTACCCTGTTGATGGATCTGGGTTTAGATAGTTTCAGCTACAGTAAGTTTCTTGACTCAAACTCTGAAGATGGTTGTGCCAGTCAGCTACAGTAAAAATTGCAGGCTGTCACTGGTTTTCCACTGATTTCAAAGTGCTTTGAATGAATAGCCAGGGAGCGAAATAACGTTCTTACAGGGGCTATCACCCAGCACACCAGTGATGTGCAGCCACGATGTCTTATGTAATGCAGTGGGATGAATGAGCTGCTACCCAAGCTCTGCTGACCTAAAACCCACTGGTGCTCCTGCTGGCTTCAGTGGCATTCGATTGTGCAGTGTTACTGACTCTGCTACAGATAGTGATCCGTAACAGGAAAGCACTTGATGTCTGCGGTCATCACTGCAGGAAAACTGCTGCTGCCCTGGGGAAAACTGTGTGACAGTGAACCACAGGGCAAGGCTGGTGGTGCATACCCCCGGTGCTGCTGCCGGAGTAACATGCCCTGAGACAGGCAGAGTCAGCAGAGGACAAAAGTCTCGATAACAGAAGCCAATCAACAGCCATATGCATCTTATCCACAAGATGAAATCACTGCGCTGCAGAGAATTAATGACAATAAAAGCAAAAGAAATGCTAAACATGAAGTGCCTAATCCTTATTTACAGCAAAACCACTTTACATCCCTCTGGCATGTGTAAGTGGCCCTCAAAGGGGAGGATACTGCAACAATTTACAGCCAGTGTATAGCTGTGTAAGTTTACAAATGAGCATTGTAGCCCAAACAAGTAGTAGTTTTCTAATTTTGAAGTTTCTCATGCATTTAAAACTTATTAAAAAAAATCTGACAACACTTCAGTGTCCAATTGCTAATTGGAATTTAAGCTGGAGGTTTAAATTGTTTCAGTCAAAAGAAGTTTACTGGGATGGATAGCTGATGTTTCATAGCTGGAAAACACCATGGAGTGCCAGCTTCTGAAAAAGCCTGTCTCCAGTTTTAGTCAAACTATTAGCATCCAGTGTTGTCTGACTGGTGAAGTCTGAAGAAATAGAAACTCTGGGCTAGATTGTTGTCTTAGTCATACCAATGTAAATGCAGGCAAATTCTCCTCCAATCAGTGGAGTTATTCCAGGCTTAGCCAATATCAGAGTCTGATCCTTTAACTTTGGGCTACTGGAATTCCCTAAGTAAATAATGTGGACAATTGTGCAAATTCCCATCACAGAATGAAGAAGTTTTCTAGTAATAACCACATCAGTCGGTTCAGGAAGAAAAAGGAGAAGAGACAGATGGTAGATAACGGACAAGGCTAAGGAAAAGAACTGAACTGAGAGACAAAATACAACTTCATGAAATCTGCAATGACATAAACAAATTCCTTAAGACCACAGACAAGTGTAGTTTGGGAAGTAAAGATATAGTTAAGACTTGTGTGAGCTGAGTAAGTCTTTCTTTAATGATGTCCCCAGTCTGGACACCCTGTGTTTGCAACTATGGTGTTACTGAAGATTTTAGTACCTCATTTGCTCTCGTTGTTTTTTTGTGTCATTTCTTAGGACTGGATGTCTGCAAAGATCTGCCAGGGACTGCATCTGCTCCTTCCTTGTATCTGGCCATAAGGAAATGTAAGATCATCTGCTGACATAAAGAGTGCAGTCACCCCAATTACTGGGCAGCCAGTGGCAACTGCTATTCTGCCCCTAAACTCTGAACTATGGGCATACGGCAAATGTAATTCTTTGGAAATTCTTGAAAAAGTACTGGAAGTCTTGTTATATTCTACAGATAAATATAAAATTGTCTGGCTGCTTCTTTTTCACTAAAAATAACATATCTAAAGTTTGTCACTCATCTATGAATCAAAAAAAGATATAAATATACAGAACTGTATCTTCTAATATATGCAGAGTACAAGGCCTAAAATTGTATCTTCAAATAGTAAGTTATATTTTGGTTATATACGTGGGTAGTGTAGGCAGTATTTGCGTAGCATTTTATTTAAGTTTTGCAGCAGGATGTAATTAAAACAGTGTTTCTAAGAAGGTGCATGCTACGTGGCTTCATGAAAGAATCCTTCCCACACGGGCAAGCGGGTGCCTCTGGCTTCCCAACAGGTCAGCCAGGTGTTTCCCCTTCTTCAAGGGACAGAGAGGGTAAAACTAAAGCTGGCCAGAGTAGATGGCTTCTCACTGTGGGATCATTCCTCTTGTGAAGTCCTGTACCAGGAACTCCTCCAGAGCAGAGCGCATTTGTGTCTGCCTGTCTGTGCTTTGGGAGGTTGTGAGATCTGCTTGATGTGGTAGTACTATCACTGATGCTTTTCCGGCACCAGTTACCACAGAAAATGATTCTTTTCTGAATCACTTCCCTCTGTATGCAAAACTCAACTGAATGGAGCAGGAGTTGGAGAAGAGGGACACTAGCAAGATGTACTACATTTAAGAATGATTTCACTTTTCTGATATAATCTGCATACAGTAAAGAAATTCTAGGCCTAGTCAAAAATCCGTCTAAAAATCAGTGGCCCATTGAAATGTCTATGTGGAGAGCAGCTCAATTAAAATGAGTGAAGCTGCTTGACTCTTTACAGCTTGCAACTTTTCAACAAGCTGGAAAAAGAGGTTTCGGTCACCAATGGATTTGCCGCGTGACCACTTCAGGATACTGTCTGTTTTACCTTGAGAAAGATAAATTTGCTCTTTGATTTGACAAGCAATAGAAAACCTGGTGCAGCTAGCTATGTGGGCTGATATAGAAACCCAGTGTTACAAGGCAGGCGGCTGACCATAACAGCCGTGCACACCTTTTAATGGAGCCATAGGTGGTTGAGGAGATGACCAACCAGTTTCAGCATCTATTTTTCACCTGGTGCTTATTTTTGCCAAACTATTTTTCCTATGAAGCAGCCCTAATGAAGTGGATATCTTTCAGCCTTAAAAGCTCTTCCACAATTGCTATTGCTTCTGAAATTCAGGCAGGGATACCATTTAAAAACATACAGGGTAACATAACTTTTTTCACGGCCTGAGGACAAACAGGCTTCCCATGGCAAGCATCATCAGGAATTTGTAAAGGAGGGCCTGAGAAAGGATATGAATCACAGCTTGGATGGCTTTTGGAGTGGCACATGAGTAGGACAGGACATATGTAGTCATATCTACACAAGAGAGCAGTTGTAGCTAGGAGGAGAATAATCATTTCCTCAATATCATAAAGGCTATGTGGCAGAGACAGAACTGGAGTGGTTGGGTAGATCTTCAGCCAGCACAGGGGGCTTATAAGCAAGACAGACTTTTTAACAGGGCCTGTAGTGACAGCACAAGGGCTGATAGTTTTAAACTGAAAGAGGGTTGATTTAGATTGGACATAAGGAAGAATTTTTTTTTTGCAATGAGGGTGGTGAGTCCCTGGCACAGGGTGCCCAGAGAAGCTGTGGCTGCCCCCTACCTGGCAGTGTTTAAGGCCAGGCTGGGTGGGCTTTGGGCAACCTGGTCTAGTGGAGGGTGTCCCTACCCATGGCAGGGGTAGTGGAACCAGATGATATTTAAGGTCCCTTCTAACACAAATCCTTCTGTGATCCTGTACAGCTCCAGAAAGGTATCACTGAAAACTCTCCTGGCTCCTTTCTCGCCTTCCTTCCTGGGAACTATTTTTGGGACATATTTTTGGGACATATTTTTTCAGAGGGGTTAGGAAGTAAGCAAAAGAATGAAATGTGAGGTTGGATATGAAGATGTTTTGTATACCTTCAGATATAATGCCTTCTGATGATTAGACAGGTAGTTTTCCAGGTCCTTTCCATGGAAGAGAAACAGTAAAATGCTGAGGATGAGAACTTATCTCTTAAACCCTCCTGACAAGCTTGGGAGAAGGAAATGGGAGCAATTACACATTCCCAGTTATCCTGTGCTAGGGAGGTAGAGGGCCCAGGTGGGCAGTGCTAAACTGCAAGGACCCAGGCTTGTCCTGATGCATTCTTGTTGCTGTACCTCTGTGCTTTGCTCACCTTCAGGGGTCTTTTTGGTTCTTCNAACCACATCCCTAAGTACCACATCCAACCTTTCCTTAAATACCCGCAGGGACGGTGACTCCACCACCTCCCTGGGCAACCTGTTCCAGTGCCCGACCACCCTTTCCAAGGAGAAATTTCTCCTCATCTCCAACCTGAACCTCCCCTGGCACAACTTGCAGCCGTTTCCCCTAGTCCTGTCACTAGTTATCTGCGAGAAGAGGCCGACCCCCAGCTCACCACAACTTCCTTTCAGGTAGTTGTAGAGGGCAATAAGGACACCCCTGAGCCTCCTCTTCTCCAGACTAAACAGTCCCAGTTCCTTCAGCCACTCCTCATAAGACCTGTGCTCCAGACCCTTCACCAGTTTTGTTGCCCTTCTCTGGACATGCTCCAGGGCCTCGATGTCTTTCTTGTGGTGAGGGGCCCAAAACTGGACACAGCATTCGAGGTGCGGCCTCACCAGGGCTGAGTACAGGAAACTCTGCCAGATGCTGGTAATACAAAAGCTGTGCTCTGAATGCCTGTTCCAGAGAGGTTCAGAGATGGCCTCACATGTTTCTTTCTATTCCTATGAATATATTTATTCTAATCACAGGTACTATTTTAAGGAAACTTCTGGCTCCAGCATATACCAACCTGCCTGGAATTTACACTTCTTGTCTGAATCCAAGGCATCCTTCACACAGCAGAGATGCTGTGGGGAGGCCAGCTGAGGGCCAGAGGGTGAGGTGAAGGCCTGATCTTTCGGGACTGCAAATTGTTTTGGGAAAGCTGATAAAACTAATTGGCTTGATACTGCCCTGTGCCATTGAATTGCTGCAAAACCCTTACCCAGTGACCAAGGTTCATCTCTGTAATTTCTATAGCCTAAATCTCAGACTGAAATCTTTGTTTTGTGGAGGATTCCAGAGAAATTAAGCTGTCAGTTTTATATATATATATCTCTCTATATATATCTGTATGTATATATACACACACGTACACACATATATCTAGGAGAGCAAGCTGTTAGACATTTCCCTCATAGATTACCCTGTTGAAGTCTATAATTTCTGTGGGGAGGTAGAATGCAACAGATTAGCCTTCATGCAATACAAACGTAGGGAGGAAGCCTTCACTGGCCTTGAGATTGTGATCTAGACATAAACAGTAATTTGGTTCCAGCACTAAAGTGTACACCCAACTGAAATTTGATTTTAGTGCTGCGGGCAAAATTTTCTCATATGATTTGTAACTACCTAAATAACTACCTCTCTTAATCTCCTGTTTAAGGATTTATGAAGATTTATTCCCTGACATCTCAGTTTGACAATCTAACCAAAATGGCCATTTAATTTCAGTGTTCCTGCTAATTTGTCTATTTTCTGTGGTTTTAACCTTAGTTTGACTTGTTTTAGATTAATAGTTTTAATAGCTATTTAGTCTTAGTGGCACGGAGCACACTGAGAATTACCTCTGCTTTGTCTCATGAATAGGATAATAGTTTAATTAAAATAATTAAGTCTAGTAGAAATAGCACTGGTAAGAAACATGGTTAAAAAGACTGCTAGGCAAAAGCAAAAATTGATAGAA
This sequence comes from Psophia crepitans, assembly GCA_013399095.1. Lineage (NCBI taxonomy): Eukaryota > Metazoa > Chordata > Aves > Gruiformes > Psophiidae > Psophia > Psophia crepitans. The sequence goes on along the minus strand of VWZZ01003211.1, from coordinate 28,972 downwards.
AATTCTAACCCTCTTCCAAACCTTTTTTACATACAAAATAAAAGAAAAAACCAAACCCAAACCCTCTAAACTCTTAAAGCCATAAATGAAACTGGGAATTGCATCTGTTTTGTGATATTAAGAGCACAGAAAATTTCTGCTACCTACCTTTGCTCATAGACTTTTATATTACCCTGGACTTAGGCAAAAAGAATGACTCGAAGATAATGATCAAGACCTTGCAGTTGATTTAAGCCACTTCGTAGCACAGATAGGCTTGATATCCTCCTAACACCTTGCACTACTTTGATGTTTGGAAAGTTTGATGTCTTTTAGAAGCTGAAGTTGCCATCTTAAAGTATGGGAAGGTTCTTGTACCTAACCAGGGATATAAAAAGGGTTATTCACGATTACTGCTTTTGAAGCACACAGTGGAGGCAGCTACTTGGAAATCTTCAGGTAATGATCACAGAATCACAAGGGTTGGAAGGGACCTCGAAAGATCATCTAGTCCAACCCCCCCTGCCAAGGCAGGGCCACCTAGAGCACATCACTCAGGAACACGTCCAGTCGGGTTTTGAATGTCTCCAGAGAAGGAGACTCCACAACCTCTCTGGGCAGCCTGTTCCAGTGCTCTGTCACCCTCACTGTGAAAAAGTTTTTCCTTACGTTAACCCGGGACCTCCTATGCTCCAGCTTGCACCCGTTGCCCCTTGTCCTATCGCTTAATGAGACTGAGAAGAGCCTGGCTCCATCTTCCTGACACTCACCCTTAACATATTTATAAAC
>VWZZ01003211.1:8401-27743 GCA_013399095.1 Psophia crepitans | reverse complement strand
CAGCCAGCGCACAATCCACCTCACTACCTGATCATCCAGGCCACACCTCCTCAGCTTGCCCACAAGGATGCTGTGGGAGACGGTGTCAAATGCCTTACTGAGGTCAAGATAGACCACATCTACCGCCCTTCCATCATCCATCCACCTGGTTACATCCTCACAGAAGGGTATCAGGTTGGTCAAGCATGACTTTCCCTTGGTAAAACCATGCTGACTGTTCCCAATAACCTTCTTGTCCTTGATGTGCCTGGAGACAGTGCCAAGGACAAGTTGTTCCATCACCTTTCGTGGGATGGAGGTGAGGCTGACCTGTCTGTAGTTACCCGGGTCCTCCTTCTTGCCCTTTTTGTAGACTGGAGTGACATTAGCCTTCCTCCAGTCCTCAGGCACCTCTCCGGTCTCCCATGACTTGCTAAAGATGATGGAGAGCGGCCTGGCAATGACCTCTGCCAGGGTGATACTGATTTTATGCCTGCAGATAATTCAGGATGAATAAAACTACCTTCAGGCATTGTTGCTGGGTTATAACTGTTCTTCACTTTTAAGGCAGTATTGTCCAAGCACTAGACAGCTGTGATTGCAGCAGGTGGTGATATTTGGTATTGACATTTGGTGCTGACACCCACTGTTAGAGTCCAGCTTCTGTATTCAATTTATTATTCAATACAGTATGATACAAAGATGTAGGAAAACCCAGAGAAAATACTGATCCAGGGGAGGTGTTATGATGGCATGCTGTTTGCCATTATTATTTAGTTCACTGAATTTCTCCTATGGGGAAAGACTGAAACTATCTTAGAGTTCTCAGGACTTTCACCACTCGTATGGTGAAAGTATTGCAAAAAATTACTGTGAAAACACAGTAACATGTTAGCTGCTGCAGGGAGGTAGCAAAGAAGAGCAGTAGGGTGAGGAGAATTGATATATTTCCTTCTCCATCATGCCTGTAAAGTGACTTTAGCTCTTTGTCCTGCCTTGAGCTAAGGTTGAGAAAGTCTAGAATTTTTGTTTTTTTCCAGGCTCTCTGCAGAATGGGAGATTTCATGCTGGGAATATAGCTGGGTAAGACCAGTGCATCTAGGATGGGTGTCTGGTCTTTAAAGGAAGAAGACCTGTGTCTTCTGAATGATGCATTGGCTATTTCAGTCTGAAATTTCACCAGTTGCTCATGACCCTTCTCATGAGCCAGGAAGGGCATGGGTTATATTCACAAGTCTTGGTTTAAGACTCATGGATACGCAGTAGATCTGACATAAGCTACTCTGCCATGCCTCAGATTTCATAATCACAGGACAGTTGGATTCCTGACCGGCTGCACGGAGCAGGAATTTTGGGTTCCAGTTTATGCCGGACGTGTCAGAGACATGCTGGCACTTTCAGCCACTGCTTTTATGACTGTCTCACATAAGGGTTCAGTTATTGTGTTTTGTAAGTGATCTATACAGCACAGGATTAACTTTAATACCTACTAGAGTAATTATCAAAGCATGTGGTATCCTGATGACACACTTACAGCTTCATATGAACTGGTAGATGCTCTGCTGATTGTAGGCCAGAAAGTTAAAATCCTCAGCCAGCTGGAAAGAAGCTCCCTGCATCTTCTCTCTTTGGCCATTTGCACAGCTCTCAAGTTTGGAGCATGATCTGTTGAAGAAAGATTGAAAGCACCAAAATTTGATGTTTCAGTCATGAAGTAGGCACATAAAGCAAGCCCTCCCTCTTTCCACCAGCCCAGTCAGGAGGATTCCAGTCCCTCGAGCAGACAGCAGGCTTCAGTGTTGCTTTCACAGAATTCAAAACACAAAATGCTGGACTTCAGTGACAGCAGGGTCTGGTCCAGGTGTCTGAGAAGGACCAGGAGCTTCATGGCCACTGAATCAAGTGAACCAAATGTCTTGTTATTCAACTCCTTGGAGCTGCTGGCACTGCCGTGTGAGGGGAAAGAGCAGCCCTGCAAGGAAGAGGATACAGGAGAGGGAGGCAGCCTCACAGAGCTAGATAAGGATGATGTTCAACAAGGTTGCAGGCTACCCAGGAGAAACGAGCACCTTCAGGAGTTTCTTGCTGAGTAACTCAAGTACATATGCTGCATGAGCTCTTCTCTGTGCACACAGGGAGATATGAGGAAGGTGTATAAACATGTACACTTCACATGCCTTCCGCGCACCTCAACCCTGTATCGCTGCCTTGGTGGACTTCTACCAGATGCTTTCCAATGTTTTGTACTGTGCTCTGCAGAAACAAGCATTTTGTCATTACTCTCTCAGCATGCAGAGAAAAAGATCACTGAGCTCATCTGAACGCTACACTGTCGTTTATCCCTGGCCTTCCTACAGGACTTACAGGAAGAAATTTTCTTGTGTCTCAGAACTCTCTCTTATGTGGTGAGGGGAGACTTGGTTCTGACTGTGCTGTGGCCTGTGCATATAAACCTGTTTCTTAGCAGGAGAGTGTCCCAAATGGTGGCCTGCGAGGGCATGGAGTACAGCTGGCACACACAGCCATGCTTTGCTAGGAGTTCGGCTAAATGTTTGACAGTAATGGTGATAGATGGTGTGTAAGTAATGCTGAGAGTTGACAGTGGGGCAAGGTCCAAAACATTTTGGAAACCATTGCCTTGGAATGTGTACTGAAAATGAGGGCGGTGATTTATCATTTCCTTCAGAGAAAAACATTTTAGGCAATTCTGACATGAAACAGTTAGCTGTATCAGATACTGGTGAAGATAATCTGGTGTTTGCTATCGTATCTCTCTTCAGCAGATGGTAAAGGCCAGGTACTAATTAAGAAGAAGCAGAAAGAGAAAGGAAAAAAGCTTTAGGTTGACAAAATGCTACATAAATAACATCTTATTTATTATTTCTGCTAACAATTATGGACTAGAATGAGACCTCTCTTAAGGAGTAGATCATGCCTCCATCTGTCTACCGGTGGGTTATTCTTGCATTTGCAGCAGCTAGCTCTGGTCTTGTTAAAGGCAGATCATGGAACAGTTGGACGATTAGGACCAAATTTCAAGAGCAATTTTCCTCCTGTGTTGTTATTCACAAGGATAATGGCTGTTCATGGGGCTGAGACAAGCTACTCATCCATTTGCAGCTTTTCTAATTCCTCTTTGGAAAGAGTGCTGTTTTGTTCCTGGATAAACTTCTGCAGACCTGAACCAGACTTGAAATATGAAGGCTACAATGAACTTTATGAATCAACAGATCAGAGATACCAAGTCTTTGCCAGAGAATATCTAAAAAAATGAGCACATGAAGGAAGAATGTAAGTGGTAATGAATAATCAGAAATATTTTTCAGTTGAGAGTTTGATTCAACGTTCTCTGAAGTTTCTCAATACAAAAGATGTAAAATCAGCTTTGACTTAGCCTTTCACTGCCCTCCCTCTTTGCAGGGGGCAGACCTGGGGCTGCTTTGAGGCATGGAGATACAGTGGTTCTGAGGTGCTGCAAAGCTCTTGGGGCAGACCTTTGACTCCAGCTCACAGAAGTAGGGCACTGCAAAATTAGATTTGGATACTCTGGGCTGCATTATCAAATTGCACCAGTATAGAGCATACAGCTAAATCTTGCATCTCAGCAGTGTGCTTCCAGTACAAAACAACCACAGTTTTTGTGAGCCTGAAGAATGGAGAGAAGCTAAAACCAAAGAAGGCAGGAAACAACCAGGCATCCCTGTGTCGGATAATACTGTCAAATGAGACGGTTAAAGTGAGGGAAGTTCTCTGTGCTTGTGCAACAGTTTAAACCATCGAAATCAATCAATGAGGGCCTTGCTACAGTCAAAGCTGCAAAGTTTTATCTGATAAGGGCTGAAGAGAGCAATTCAATTTCTGATGTGTACTGTTTAATATTACACAAGAGAAGGATTTGCCTCTCTCAGTTTAAAAAAGAGAGAAACAAAAAGAAGCAAAGAAAGAAAAAAAGAAAGAACGGCGCAGAAGAGAAACAGAAATGAAATAATCTGCTGAAAGTTTCTCAGAATCTGTACTGAAAGGACATATTTTTCCATGGGAACAATTAAGAAGTGCTATAAAAATAAAGTTAAACCAGTTTTTCAGTGTTTCTTGTGATCTGCCGAACAGACATTCCCATTTTGGAAGGTATAGGAGCAGTTTTTTAAAAAAAATCTCGATAAAGTGCAAGCAGATTTGCCTCATCATTAAATATATTTTCACTTTCTTGTATGTTGAACCATGCTTTAAACAGGTTACTCTTCTCTTCAGAGAGGACTGCTTCCCTCCCCTGTCCCCAGCTTCCAGAAACAAATGTGATTTTTTTTTTTTTTTTGTATTTATGCACATTATTAACACTGCACTTAAGTGTTTGACTCATTTGGGAAGAACTTGGTGTACCAAGAAATACTTATCAGATGTGATGCAGGTCTAGATCAAATAAATATTGTTTCCTTGTATAGTAAATTGGTTTTGTTAGTATGAAATGTGTGCCTTTATTGCATGCAGCTGGGTCTCCTTCAGTTGCCCATATCTGTGGGCAGTCTTGGTAGTCTCTTCCGTCGGTTTCCGGTAGTTTCAGGATGGAACATCTGGATTTTTTAAAATATTGCAATTATTGGATTATTTTGTCTGGCTTAACTAAGTCATTGGAAATACCATGTGGCCTGTATTTATTAACAAAACACATAATACCTTAGCTTCCAGTATGTCCTAATTTACTCGTCTCAAAATACTGGCAAAACACGGGAGTTGTAATTTCCACTGAGTAGCAGTTACTAGACACAGAAATCTAGGTTCAGAGTAGCTAGCAATACTAGCTCTGCAAGGAATTCCTAGCTGGCCATGGTCCTCATGCCCCGCCAGTCTCCTCATAGGCTTTAAAGGTATAAATAGAGATACACTGGCATCTCTCTTTCTGCCTTTCCAAGCTTCCAGAAGGGATGGCTCCTACTGTGCTTTGTTGCTATAGAAAGGTCTGGCTCAGGGTTTGGCAGCTTAGAAGACTGTATAGGAAAGCATGTCTTTGGCATAGATTAAAAATGACTATCAGTCTCTCTTCCTGAAAAAGAATGGAGAAACCTAATGGCACTGATGGACAAGCCCTCAGTATCACAAGGGATGGCTGGAGATCCCACAGAACACTGGATGGTTTGGGAAAAGACACATCCTTTCTTCAGTGCTGTTAATGGCAGCCTCCTCCTTCCTGCCCTGTTACTGACTGTGGGATAGAATGCCACATTTCTGAAGTGTTAGCAATACCACAGGATGATAAAAATTTAAACCTATCAGACTGGAAATTCAGAGGAAAACCACTGCTATTTAGATTCCTTCTTGAAATTCTGCATTTTTGTCAGTGCAATTTTTCTGTCTTATAATTCTCCATAATCTTTCCATGCTGTACTGCAGGGCTGGAATATGTTTCTAGCCAGCAAGGTCTTAAATAAAGATGATGTTTACAGGAAAGAAATCCTTAGTTCTGCAGCGAGTAAGGATCCTTCTGAACACTCTCTTTACCACTCCCTTTGCGTTATTTTTAGACTTTTCTCTGGCTTATTTTTGTAATTTCTCATTCTTCTCATGGCAAAGGTTCTCCTCTTCAACTTCAGGGACGAGTAATTTTTGGTGAAACTACTGAATTTTTCTTATATTTTTGATGAGAAACAATAGTAGTCCAGTATTAAATCCAACAAACTTTTTGTCCTGTGAAGATCTAGGGATTTAGTATGTCCACTTTTTGCTACTCTAACATATCTGAAAGCTGTGGGTTTTTGGTCTTATTCCCCTCATCTCTGTATGAGAAGTCTCCTCCCCAACGTGGAGTTTGGAAGGGCTCTTGTACTCTGGTTTCTAAGATTGTAGAAGCTGCTGACAGGCAATACTGTATTTTAAATAAACCCTTTGATATTGTGTAGTGGGGAATGGATATTGTGAAAGGAAGAGCTATCCACATTTCTTAGTTCTACTGACCATTGGGGTAAGCCCTCATGTTTCAATGGGCTTAGCATAAAAGTACAGGAAAGAAAATCAGGCTGCAGCTGAACAGGGAAGAGAGGGCTAAGCCACAGTGTCAGCACTTTGCCATTATCAGCTTTTGGTGAGCATCACCACAAAAGTAAATTTTAAATAATAATCTGAAAGAGGAGAGTGAGGAAGCTTTGTGATTGGTTACACGGAGCTGCTCACAAGTGCAAGGACCAACGTGGTGAAAAAAAGAGAGTACTGGTTTGAAAATTTAGCAGTAGATTATGACGGTTGGAAATGGGGCCATTAGAAAGGGCCCATCTTCTGGCCTGTATCAGGAATAGTGTAGTCAGCAGGAACAGGGAGGTGATTGTCCCCCTGTACTCAGCCCTGGTGAGGCCGCACCTCGAGTACTGTGTCCAGTTTTGGGCCCCTCACCACAAGAAAGATATCGAAGCCCTGGAGCGTGTCCAAAGAAGGGCAACGAAATTGGTGAAGGGGCTGGAGCACAGGTCTTATGAGGAGCGGCTGAAGGAACTGGGCTTGTTTAGTCTGGAGAAGAGGAGGCTCAGGGCAGACCTTATTGCCCTCTACAACTACCTGAAAGGGAGTTGTGGTGAGCTGGGGGTTGGCCTCTTCTCGCATATAACTAGTGACAGGACAAGGGGAAATGGCTGCAAGTTGCGCCAGGGAAGGTTCAGGTTGGAGATGAGGAGAAAATTCTTCTCTGAAAGGGTGATCGGGCATTGGAACGGGTTGCCCAGGGAGGTGGTGGAGTCACCATCCCTGAGGGTGTTTAAGGAAAGGTTAGATATGGTACTTAGGGACGTGGTCTAGTGGGTAATAGGTGGTGGGGGGATGGTTGGACTAGATGATCCTTGAGGTCACTTCCAACCTTAATGATTCTATTCTATTCTATTCTATTCTGTGTGTTGTCTGGCCTCTCAAAACTGTGTGGGAGCTGCAAGGGAAGCTGGGGTAGGTGGCGTTTGGCCTTGCAAGTGTAGATATGGAGTTACAGCTGATCATATAGAGAACAATGTGCAGGTGATGTAATCTATGAAAATACAGGAAGGAAACAGCAGAAACTTTGCCAACAATCACGGCTGTTTCCCATTTACTTATTCGTGCTCCTATTTTTTCTTCTTTTCTATGCACCTGAAATTACTAAAGGTGATTCCAGGAAATAATGGAGATGATAGAGGTTTTTCTTTAAAAATAGTGACACAATCACTATACTGGCATTAATATTTTTGATAGATACCAGTGTTGAGGACTTAGTGCTTCCTCATTTTGGCAGCATGCTTAGCACATATGTTATCCTGTAGATGTTATTTCAGAGTTTTCTTTTCCTTGTGTGAAAGTGATAGAGTGGCTGTGGTTTCCTGAAGCTTCTTTTCTGCCTTTAAGATTAGAGGTAGTTCAGGTCAGCACCCAGACGCTATGCTGGCAGCCTTTTTTCTATTGCGCTAGCACAGACAAGACGAAAAATAATCTGAAATAGATAAAAGTCACTTTGTGATCTTACTTGCTTCTGAGTCATTCCGCATGGATAGCCCTGGACAGAACAATACAAGTAGAAACTAACAGAGAAAACAGAAAATATCATGGCTTGTGAAACTCAAAAAGGGGAAAAAAGTAACTTTTATACTATGTTTTCAAGACTGTCACTGAAGCAGTTCATCTTACCTAGTCTAAGTTTCTTTCTATCAAATCTGAGTTCTTCTGGGAGTATGTAGGTGACCAAGGTTCCTTATTGGGTCAGTGAAATGCTTCTAGATAATATGAAAAAAGTAATTGCAGATTCCCAGCAGTTTGACCCCAGCAAGTGACTTCTCTGTACTGCCAACAGTAAAACTGCTTACTGGAAATTTGCCATCTTACTACTGTGCATGGGAACAACTTTCTTCTATTTAATGTTGTTTGATAAACATATATCCAGTTGTTGCCATAATAAAATGCTGTAAAATTTCCAGTTGTGGGATCTGCTTAATGCAGTCTGTCCTGTGCCACCTGCTGCGCTTGCCTGATGAATGCCATGCTTCCATTCATGACTTCTCCCTCGTAACTAGAAATGTGTGAACAGAAAAGCTTTTCCAAGTGCTTTTATTTACAGTTCTGGAAAATGGACTGAGATCAACACACAAGGTCATGAAGTGCCTAGGGAAAACAGTTGCACTTATTTCCAGGGACATCATAGTGGCATAGCTTGTTACTCACTCACAAGCCACATGTGACATTGTCATTTAAAATGCATTCTCCAGTCTATCCAGAGCTGGCTAGCAATTCAAGGTATGTGCCTTTCATGAAGCTGAGTTGTTCATATGCTCCGTAGAGCATTGATTGTAATTGGCTTGAAACAACAGAGTATTTGGTAGTTGATTTGTATTTCATAAAAAGATACACATGCTTAAAAAGAGTTGTCTAATTGTGTGGTTGAATGGAATCAGAGGAGTAAGTAAATTTTCTCCCAGCATGGGCTATGCTACTGAAGGAAATATAGCAGAAAACCAAGGGTCTGGGTTTTGTGGCTTTGGAAGACTAAATCTTCTCCAGAAAAATAATCATAATGACTTTAATGGGAGTGGCAAAACGTGTCACTGAATTACTCTTAAAGGAGTAACAAAATCAGACCTGAAGTGTATACCTGCTAGTTTTTACCCAAAAAGGCATCCACAACAGGGGAAAAATCCCCAGATTTGCTTACTAGAAAAAAAATGAAAAGAGGTTGCTTTATTCCGAAGTCAAGATTTATCAGTCAGCAGCTTTGGACTTGAGAGACTGTGTTCTTACAGGATTCAGCTAGTTTAGAGGATCTGTGCTGATCACTGGCTGCAGTTATGTATCCATGTGGTAGATGTTATGTTAAAACTTAGTGGGTCACACACAGATATATCAAACTCCGAGTATATGTTAATGATTGGACTGATTGGACAAAATGGGAAGAATTTCTTAATGTGAAAGGAGCACCATAGCACCAAACACAGCTTGAACAGAGTTATATTAAGATAAATAGTGCTGTAATATGGACCCGATGACTTCCCTGAAATACTGTTGTGGAGGTCTTAGGGGAAGGCTGGCTCAGGACTTGGCTGTTGCTGCTCCAGAAAGTTTGTTCCCACTGGGGACAGAAGTGGATGCTTCTGGACTGCAGCTTGGGTTGCTGCGGAAGCAATGTGCGTGTGCCTGGTGTGAGGGGAGAGGCTCAGCATGCAGCAGTGACTGCCCCTCCTGCTCTCACCTCTCCCTTCGCCCTGGCTGGCTGCAGGTACAGACCAAAGAGGAAAAGGGCCATGCTTGTTCTGCTGCTGCTGCAGGTTGCCAAAGTTGTCTGTGCCTCTTGTATCTGGGGTTGATGCTGCTCCTTGCTGCTGTGGGTGCGTGCAGTGGATGATGACTCCACCTGGTATTTCACATAGCGTGTTCTATAACCAGTGCAGCATAAGCCCCTTCTGCTGGAGAAAGGCTGCAGCCCTGGTTCTGCTGCAGGCTTACTTATCTGGATCTCAGTTTGCTTGTTTGCTAGACGGACTGCCTGTCTGTAAAACTCAGCATGGAGGATATTGTGAAGAAAACAACCTGCCACCATTCTCTCCTATACCAGTATTTCAATGAGTAATGCTTCCTTGCCTTGTCTTGTGTTCAACGATCCTTTCCTCCATGTTATGTGCATTCCTGTTGCTTAGTATCATTTGTTTTTATTTTGGTCTTTCTAGGAGAGTCTGTGTAGAGATTGGGCCCAATCTGGCTTCCTCTAAAGTCTGAGAAAATATTGGCCTTGAACCAGCAAAGCACTTACAGTCCGATAATACTCCTATAAAATGCAATGGCAAGACTCCCACTCACTTCAGCAGTGCAGCCCAAAGCGCTGGGATTACTCAGTTGCTTGAAGTTATGTGTGTGCCTCAGTGTTTTGCTGTTTTGATCCTCAACGAATAAAAGCAGGTCTGGAAACCAGGACTTCCATGGAGAAGGCCACTAAATATAGATCATCAAATATTTTCTCGATTGAAGCTAAAAATTAGAACGGCAATGACCTTTTGTGCCCCAGCAGCATTGGTACTTGGCACAAACACTCAGACTTTTGATTCACCGTGGGCAAAGTTCCAAGTTGCAATGGTGGTGTATAATGGTTTTGATATCCGAAAGAATGGACTTGTGGGATATTTCAGGAACTGAATAGAAACTGGAAATTCTTTCCTGAACCTGAAATTCAAAATGAAATTGAGTTCTGCGAAGAATAACCAGTGGAAATACTTGCAGGGCTCCAGAAACACTGCATAGCCATGGAGTCCCATCTCCTTTACCTGACAGTCTTCAGCTCCTTTGGCTTCATCGGTATCAAAGTCTGTAAAGAAAAGTAACTTTTAGCACTGTTTCCTGTTATTTTGACATCTTCTCTCTTCCCTTTACTCCACAGAGCAGATGCTTGTTCAGTGTGTTTATCATGGCACCAGCTCAGCCTTGTGCTCTGCTGCAGCTCCCATGGAAGGCCATGCAGAAATGCAAACTCAGGCATTGAAGGGTTTGGTGCAAAAGCCACTGCACTCTTTGGGAAGTGGAAACACAACAGGCTTTGGACAGGCCCTGATAAGTATCATTTAGACAAAAGTGTAATATATCACAGCAAGAAGTTGATTGTTTTGTTCTGGTCTTATTTAAGCTCTCCTTAATAACATATCCACAGTGAGAAATGTTGTGTGCACTGGTGTCAGTGAAAATGTGGCCACTGAATTAATCTGTGCCATGGTTTTGCCCACAATATATAGGGCTTCTTGGTAACCTTACTTCTAAGTAATCTAGTTTCCAGGTATTTTGCACTATAGTGTGACCAGACTTATTAGAACACTCGGTATCAAATTCTGGTTTTGCGTAAGCTAATGCACAAAATGCATGCATACATAACCATCTAGTTCCTATATACACTTACCACAACAAATGGAGATTTTGATCAGTGATACAATTATGGCATGCAGCTGTAGTACCTCCTACTCCATATCTGATGAATGACTGCAGCTACCACTCAAAGTGAGGCCCATGACTCCTGAGCTGTTGAAAACCATGCCTGTAAAGTCTGAGGCTACCAAAAAGTAGTGCTTTAAAGGAAGTGCAGGATGTTCTGATAGTCATCAGATCCCTTTCAGCAACTGTTCCGCTTTGCATTCTGCCCACAGAAAATGTGTATTTATAAAAAAGGAGTGAAAAAGATCAGCATAAACAAATACACCTAATCCCTAATAAAAGGACTGCCAAAAATAAAAATCTACCAATAAAAGTAAAGAAAAAAAAGAGTTGCAGGGTTGATGCCATCGTTTGCTTGCATAACACCACCACCACAGATCTGCATAAATACTTTGCCTTTTAAATAGCGATGCTGAACTGCAGCCCTTGGAAATGTAGTTTCACATGAGCTAGGAAGTAATACACCCCTCTGAGCTGGCAGGTAACGGCCACGCAGGGACTTGTGGCTTCGGGTCCTAGCTGTGTTTCCGTTTTGCTGTCTGACTGTGGGGAGGTTTGCTGAGAGGAAAGACAGTGGGTTTTACTGCACCAGCCCTTCTGCATTTGCTTCCTCTGTATCTCCTTGTCTGTTACGGATAACAGAGCTTAGGGGAACCCATGGGGCTTCCCCATCACAGGGGCTGCATTCTTACAGGCAAAGAAAGCCCCATACATAAATTATGTGTACTAATGCACTGTTCATCCCACGCTTCCCATGACATCCATAATCACCCAGCAGGACTCAGTGTGTGTTTCAAGTGAACATGAGCCACCCTAGTTTAAATCAACGTGTCCAGTCACTTTGCACTATCTCAGTATTGACACTCACCCCATCATGCTGCATGACAGTGAACAGCTGACAGAATAAATCAGGGGTCCTGGACATGACAAGAACTCACTTGACCTTACTTGACTTGACCTATAATATCTTGTTGGCGCGGGAGGAGAGTAAGCTTTCTCTAGTAAAGTAATCGTATCCTCACTAATTTTTCTTTGTCATATTCAGAGCACACTGTTGTGTGTGCATGGAGTGAGGGGATTTGTGAGGGAGGAAATACCTTTTCCTTCTTGAAGATTATTCTAGGAAACCACAATATAAATCTTTATTCAGTAGAGAAGTATTCGTCCTGTGAAAAATGCTAATAGGAAAAAGTCTTGTATAAACTGAACTGGAGGGAGAATCAGAAAGGTCCAGTGCTTTATTCCTGAGCCCAATCACTATTTTGCACTGGAGAGACTGGAGAAGTGTAAATTTTAATGACCATGTTTCTACAAATTATCACAGGGTTTTAACTTTGTGTGCTAATTGGAAAAGGATAACAAGAATCTACTGTAAGAGGATTAGAAAACAGGACAAATTTCTCAAACTTGCACACTCCAGCTCTTCTTCTATGCACTGGAAATCTGACTCAACCAGTCATGTGTATGGGGGTGAAGTGTTCAAAACCTAAAGCACATGAGGTCTTTGCACATACAAACCTCCCTGTGCCAGAATGGACGTTACTGGGAGACTTGGTGAGCTAGACCGTCAAGCATCTATTTCTGCACCTCCAACAGGCAGATATCAGATAGATGAAAGGGATGCTAATGAATGCTGCTCGGATAGTGTTATGGCAGAGAAAAAATAGATTAAGCACATTGCAAATTGATTTGCATTTCCCTCCAGTGTTTTGCTCTGTTTTAACTAAAGTTACTACAATTGCAATAACGGCAACAATTTATACAAGTATTACTTTAGGTGATGAGGCATCTTCAGCAAGCTAAGCCCTGGGCAACCCAAAATCTTACAGTAGTATAAAATATATTTCAGTTTAGCTACAGTACAGTTTAGCCGCAGCAATTATTACAAGTCCATTCAGACTGAGACATTGTACATTTAATTTCTTGTGCTGTTTTCATTGTTCTGTCAAAACAGCTTTTCTTTTAGTGGACGCCCTTGTGATATCTTAAACAATTTAGTAAAAGTATAAGCAGAAATCTAATTTTCGAACCCTGATTCCCAGTGAATTATTAAATAATGCATACCATTAATTCTCACATAGAAATTTCTTGCTGAATTTCATGACTCGCCTGACTTTGCTCCCAAATATTTGAAAGTATGGTACTCCTATGTTTTATGTATAAAACTTCAGCATTCTTCCCTTTGTTTCTAAGCTTTGTATGTTCATGGTCGTGCAACAGGTTTTTCCTTTATATTATGGGTATATTATATTTACCTTTTAGCTCTTTAGTAATTTTGCCAACGTTTATCAATGTTTGATACATGATATTGGAGTCACGCAGGTGCCTACATCTCCTGGAAATAAGATGCAATGTCAAAGTACTTTGACACAAGATCAGTCCTCATTTGTCTGAAGTGAGTCACAACTGCGCAAGAGTGATTTTAGTTTACTAGAGATAAATTAGCCATGAGATCCTGAGAAATTAATCCTCGCTTTTCAAGAATCATTTAGTTTCATCCAGGGTGAGAGAAGTATTGCAGCTTCGATAACAGTCGTGCACAGAGAACATCACCTGTTACCTCATCTAAAACTTCTAGGGGTAAAGGCAATATTCATTTAATAGATTATATCAAGGTAACAGCGAGAGCTTACAGTTTCAGGGCTCTGATTTTCCTTCAGACACTTATTCATCTAATACCTTTTCTTTTTTATTTTTCCTTGAAGAATTCAGGTTTTATCATAGGATATCAACTTGGTACTGTGGCTCTCTGATAAACTCTCAGTGAGTTTTCTACTGGCAAGCTTCCACCAGCTTCGCTGAAGTTTATGCTTGTTTACATGTGGTGAGAATTTGGCTCAGTGCCTGGATGTGTGATAAAAGTTATCTACCTGCTCCTATTTTTTCAGATAGAGACATCCTGTGCATATCTTGGCTTTCTCCTTTCATTCCATTTAAGTCAGGGGGGGCCTCCAGATAAGGAAAGCCTAGCAGATATGAATAGTGGAAAGCATTAAACTGATACGCCTTTAGCAGGAAGCTGCTTTAAAAATGAGGACTTGGATTCTTTTTCAAAATGGCGTAAGGACTGAAGAATGAAAAGGTGGCTCTTCTACCCCAGAATAGATGCTGAGGTTTTTAGTTGTAACCATTTCGTTTTCCCAACTGTTGCAAGCTTTCTTTGGAAAGACGTACTTTCACATTTATGCCATTTTATGGAAAATTACAAAACCTTTGTCTCCTGGAAAGATCATCTCTTTCCCTGACTGTAGTGCCACATGTCAGTGGCAGGGAATACTCTCTAGATGGCAGGTCTGCCTAAAAGCTTCTTGCATCCATGGTCCAGCTGTCTGACAGCCTGTTTTTCTAGTGTGCACTCAAGTTTTCAGGAATTTGCCAGCATTTTCCATTTGATTTGGTATTGCAAATTCAACAAGGAAATCTTCCTTCTTCACAGTCTGCCCCTGGCTTTAATTTGTTTTGTTTTGTTTTAATAGTCAGAGGCTGCAGTCCCTCTCTCTGGGAAGTCAGACTCCTGACTTGCGACCAACGTGGAGTTGGGAGGTATGTGCCCTGTGCTCTCCTGCTACATGTCAGGGAACATATTTTGCTAAATTCCATTTCAATGCAACTTATTTTGGAATTATGTGTTTGAGGTTTCTGTGGAGCTTCTTGAATTACTCATTTATAGCAATGCTGCAGGGTGTAAATCATAACTCATTTTCCAGAATTTTTTTTCCAGTGAGGCAACACTTATAAATTTAAAGTAGTGTTTTCAGATGCAAAACAAAGGTCTCTCAGTAATCCAGTTCCATGCCTATTTTGAATGATTCAGGTCTAATGGGAGTTCTTATTTTCTGCTGTGTAATCTGAATCTCGTTATTTTCCTTCTGAGCCTACATATAATTATCTTTCATATTATACTAACTTTAACTGATTTTACAATAGGGAATTCAGGTGCAGGTGCTCAAAGCAAAGGGAAAAACCAGAAATATGGTGTCACCGTAGATATATGTTAGAGTTGCATTTCAAAGCAGTAGTTTATCACTGATGCCTATGGACCTCAATTCTGATAGACATGAAATTCATATTTTTCAAAAAGATCACCATGTCCTTTTATTATTTATTTCAGATTCAGGAATAATATTGACACAAATTAGTTTCGTTGCTAAAAGAAATTATTTTTCACAAGAAGTGATATGCTTTAAGGACATCTGTTTCATGTCAAACATCACTGCTGAATGTATGTTTCTTTTTAAATTCAACCTTATGACAGGTTAACTTTAACGTAACCCTGTTTCATGTCAATAAAATACACTTCTGTGTAAAAGCAATGGCAGCTACTCTACAGGTGTGTATGTTGTGGCTGAGAGAGAAAACTAAAATTAGCAAGAGGCAACTGAAAAAGGCCACTGTGTGTTTGAGTGGATTGTCCCAAATCATCTATAAATATTATGCTTTATACAACAGGACAAAAATCCAGAGAGAGTGCATTTGGGTTCTAGTAGGTGACACCTGAGTTACAAGTGGAACAGTCTTCTCAAGGATGGTATATCTGGTGTTTGAAAGAGGCAAAGGAAAGCTCATAGTGGTCTAGGATGACAGCAGGGGATGGGTGGCAATAGGAAGTCAGTTCTTGTGAGGCACTAAAACTCCATCCATTTTCACTGTACGCATTTGAAGTGCTGAGATCTGCGGCTAGAGTTGTCATTAAGGATTTCTAGGGGAAGCTACGGAAATCCAGTTCATATCATCCAAGATGACTGCAGCGAGGAAGATCTGCTGGGAGGGAGGAGATGCCATCAGCCAGCAGAGGAGCCTGTGCACCCATGTGCCTTTCCCTGGGCGGGTGCTACTGGCATCAGCGCATGATGTATGCACAAATGCCGACACTGCTTGAGCATCCTGGCTGGGTTTTAGAAAGAAAACAGAAGCCTGACGAGGGCTGCCTGCTGGCAGGAGGGAGCGAGGTCAGGGTCTATTTGGAGCTCTGACATGGGCGGATGCCATGGCTCTGGAGAAGGGACAAGAATTTGGCTACGCTCCTGCAATTAGCATTTCCAGCTCCAAGTGGCTCCCGTTCTACATGTGCTTTCTTGGATGGACCTTCCGAGAGGTCTAACTTTGCATGTGCTCAATGGGAGCAGGCTTAGCACCCAGCTCTGGGTTTTGAATTTCACAGAAGGAGCCAGATGCTTAGAGGCCAGGTATTCGGTGCCTAATCTGCAGGGGTTAACTGTCTTATTGGATCTACCTGCAAGAATTTGACCTCGAGGATCACAGCTCCAATTATACGTTGTAGGATATGGACCCTCACCACCCCCTGCACGTGTTTTTAAATAATTATATATATAGGTCCATGGCAATTCTTTGTGCAGGCACGCGTGGAGATTCCAATGATAAGCCCCCGGTAAGCTGTATGCATTGAGCATGAAGTTCTGCTTTGGAATGTCACGGGTAAATTTCATGGCATGCTGCAACCTCCTCTCCATCCTGGAAATGTTTTCTTCATTTGCTCCTAATTCTGAATAAACTAAGCACTGTGTGTTGCAGAGTGGAGAAGTAAATGCTGCTTAAATTAGTTCCTTTTTTAAACTTCGCTAATGAGTTTCGCGTTGTGATTATCTATTCCTTTATATTCTGAAAATGTAATTAATGACATTTGCTCCTGAGAGCTGAGGGATTGGGCTGACAGAATGTGACTTTAATAGAGGGGAAAGAACAGCAAAGACTTCACATCACCACATGGCTTTCTGCTCATCCACCTACACATGGAGACAACTGTAGAATGAGAATCAGTCAAATTGTTCCTAATTTCTGCACTTGACACAGTGTTGTTTTCTACCTGCCACTGGGGCTTCTAATGCTGGGTTTTCTGTAAGCCCCATCCCGCAGTGAAACCAGGGTGTTAACTGAGGCCTTTTCAAAGGTTGAGAGTCAACACAAATAAAACTCACACCCTGTTACTGGAAGGAAAAGAGCCATATTTTCCTGCAGGAAACCCACAGGCACTTGGGTAATGGAAGGGTGACGAGGTCCCATTCCCATTAGGAAGGCAAGCAGCCATGTGGTGGCTTTTTAACACACTTCAAGGTGTCAAAAAATGTCCTGCTGACGCTGCACCACCGGAGTATCCCTGGTTGAACACAGAAGGTGCACACAGAGGGTGGACTGTGCTGTGCAAGCCCTCCCCTTATCCTCACTGTGAGCCACCCTACTGATGCCACACACTTGGCTCTAGCATGTGGTACTTGTACGTGGCAACGTACGGGGCTCCATGCGAGGCACAGCTGATGACTCCTTGGATCAGACATGGGCTAACCTGGGCTACAGCACATCAGAAGGGTAGGATTGTCCTGTGGATGGACATCTTGGGACACTTGCAGGCCTCTTTACCCCTCCCCCATCTGTGCCCTGCAGACTTGTTGTGCTGCTAAGGGTATGTCCTGCTTGAGCACATCATGCTCAATGTCAAGTCTGCTGCCTAGGTTGGATCAGACAATTCTGCTGGTGCACTTGGTTTCAACCCCATCTTTCTTAGGCCTTTGGGGGTTCAGAGATGAGCAAGACCACAGGAGGCCACAAAGCTGATCAGAGGGCTGGAGCACCTCTCCTATAGGACAGGCTGAGGGACTTGAGATTGTTCAGCCTGGAGAAGAGAAGGTTCTGGGGAGACCTAATCACGGCCTTCCAGTACCTAAAGGGGATCTACAGGAAGGCTGGCGAGGGGCTGTTTATTAGGAAGTGTAGTGACAGGACAAGGGATAATTGGTATAAACTGAAAGAGGGGGGATTTAGATTGGACATTAGAAAGATGTCCACCTTCCCTGTGAGGGTGGTGAGGCACTGGAACAGGTTGCCCAGAGAAGCTGTGGCTGCCCCCTCCCTGGCAGTGTTCCAGGCCAGGTTCGATGGGGCTTTGGGCAACCTGGTCTAGTGTTGGGTGTCCCTGCCCATGGCAGGGTGGTTGGAACTAGATGATCCTTGTGGTCCCTTCCAACCCAAACCATTCTATGGTTCTATGGTTCTGTGATTCTATGAAAGAAGGAACTTGAGCTTCCAAGAGCACTTGGTAGACAGGATCTTTACCGCTAATTCAACAGGGAACACAGAGACTTCCTGACTGAGAGATTTGACTCATCATATATAAATGCTGTCATTATCATTGCTACTTCCAAACTAAGAAATGCTATCAATTTTCAGCATGTATTTTTCAGGGCAAGATGTTATAAAATGACTAAAGGGAATCACAAATTTAGCTTAATGTAAAGCAGTATTTAGTTAAATGTTTGAAACTGTACTGCGTTGAATGTTTTTTTAGAAACAGTTTTAAGGCTTGTAGATGTGATATGATGGATAGCACAGGAGTTTCAACCTGAGACCTTCCAAGCAAGGAAATAGTGTGTGAGGATAAGTCCGACTGGAGATCAATAAACTGGCTAACTTGTTTTGTTAGCCAGGTAACCTGGGTCTCATTAGTTGCAGTTCAGGGCTATAAAAGGCCTGAGTGTCTTTTTGAGCCAAAGAGATAGTCTGTGAGACAGTACTCCAGGGAGGGAGCATGTCATACCAAAATGTAACAGCATTAGAATGTACTTGGTATTATTTTTCACCCCTCTTTTTATGCCTCCTAATATTTTTCTTCACTTGGATGAATGCTGTTTGTGAAGTTCAGCACAATGTTTTTCAGGTTAGAGCTGCACTTGACAATGTAATGGGTACTCAGAGGTGCTCAGACTACTGTGGTTTCTAAGATGCTGTATAGCTGCACCAGCATTGGATTTTTGTAAACCTAAAAAACTCTGCTTATTTACTGGGCCTAATTATTCAGAATGGGTTTTGCAACACTAGGTTCCACTTTGGACCATAGCCGCTAGGCTTTTTTTGTGTATTATTTTCACTACATTTAACTCTTTCCCCTGTTAGAATAGAATCATTAAGGTTGGAAGAGACCTCAAGGATCATCCAGTCCAACCGTCCACCCACCACCTATTAACCACTAAACCGTGTCCTTCAGTACCGCGTCTAACCTTTCCTTAAACACCCACAGGGACGGTGACTCCACCACCTCCCTGGGCAACCTGTTCCAATGCCCAACCACCCTTTCAGAGAAGAAATTTCTCCTAATCTCCAACCTACACCTCCCCTGGCACAACTTGCAGCCATTCTCCCTAGTCCTGTCACTAGTTATCTGGGAGAAGAGGCCGACCCCCAGCTCACCACAACTTCCTTTCAGGTAGTTGTAGAGGGCAATAAGGACACCCCTGAGCCTCCTCTTCTCCAGACTAAACAGACTCAGTTCCTTCAGCTGCTCCTCATAAGACCTGTGCTCCAGCCCCTTCACCAGTTTCGTTGCCCTTCTCTGGACACGCTCCAGGGCCTCGATGTCTTTCTTGTGGTGAGGGGCCCAAAACTGGACACAGTACTCGAGGTGCGGCCTCACCAGGGCTGAGTACAGGGGGACGATCACCTCCCTGCT
>VWZZ01003209.1:0-12202 GCA_013399095.1 Psophia crepitans | reverse complement strand
CAATCTTAATAGGAAAATAAGATTCCTAGTTTTTTGAATCAAGCAATCTGGGATTTGGTGAATTCCTACCTTAAGGGGATTTTGTTCGTGGTGCTTTCCTTTTTTTTTTTCTCTCAATGTCAAGAAACATATTTTTTTTCCGTCATTAGAAGAAGTTAAGTGAGAATTAAATCTCAAAACTTTCCATAACATAGATAAATTGCCTACTACTCTCCTATGTAATAAAGGTGATAGAAGACCTTATGCTAAGGGACTGATTGTTGACAGTCATCCACTCGTAACCAATAGCATTAACAAATTGAAATAATTGTGTAAAAAAATAATAAATCCTGAGACAGGTCCCATATTTATTATTGAATGAACAACAGATCTACCAGCAGACCAGTAGAACTGAATTTTTCAGTGTTGTAATAATTGTGATGCATGCCACGCTAAATGATTCACCATATTCATATTCTGTTAAAATAAGAAACACTATATATGCCTTCATGTCATTAATGCATGCTAAAATCAGCAGTGTTTCATAGCTTTTAATTCTATTTTAATTAAACTCATTTTGTCAGTATATTAATTGCAAATTTGACCTTTGGTATCTATCCACTTTGGAATGTGTCCATGCCATTTTCTTTCATGAGATTTCAATATTGGAATTTTAAATTGTCTTCTATACAATATTTCAAAGGTTGAGTCTTATTTGTAACTAGGCAAATTAAAATAAGTGAGGTTTTGTTTAAAATTGTGTATTTTTTAATGATAAACTGGTTTAGAATACAACTATAATATTCTAATAGAGTGTTTATATTTTAATTGCCTGCCTGATTTATTTTCATGAATTGAACATGTGTATTTAGGGAAAAAAGATGTCTTGACTAGATAAATTTAATTTTTCCATTAAGCACATTTAGTTTTCTTACCCATTCTGCAAAATACTGATTATTCAGTTTCCACTGAAGAAAAATCCAAACATATTCCCTATATGCAAAGACCTCAGGAGCATTAGTAAAAAGTAAACTTTTCTCATGTCCTAAATAGTAAAAATATTGAGTGATTTCAACTGGAACAAAAGTTTCAATCAATGCTTGAGAAGGCAAGGGGAGACAAGGGAAGTAAGAAGAATGGAAATAGTTGAGTTTTTTCTTCAAAAACTTTTAATCTTTTCTGTGAAAGCAATTCCTAAAGGAATCTTCCTGTAGATTTCAATAAAAAAATCACTGAGCGTTCAGTCAGTGAGAACTGTATATCAAAAGACAAGATAGCAAAGATCAATTCTAGTGTTTTTATTCAAAAGTATGGGTTTTTTTAAAATAGTATGCTTTTTTTAAAATCAGCTAAACATTTCTAGGGAGCAATTCATTACCATGATTTAAAATATGAGCCTTAGTGTGGGATTCCCTTTGTGAATCTCCATTTTCACTTGCTACATAAATAGCTTGAACTAAGCGTATGAATACTAAAGGACTAACAGCTCAGAGTCATCCCCTCCTTCAGGGCTTTTTGATTTCCTTACTGATTTGTAACAATAAAAATGGGTAAAATACTACTTCTACATTTCTCACGGCGATATAATGAATTTATTTATTTATTTATTTATNAATTTATTTATTTATTTATTTATTTTTCTCTGAAGGCTGAATAAAGGCTTTCTGTACTGTTTATTAACAGAAACAACAATTAAAGTAGATTCCACCATTCCATTACTGTGGTTCTCAAATATGCCTTTGAACATACTACATCCAAAGAAAACCTTTAAAGACAAAGACCACCAGGGTGAGATGTACTTCAGTTTAATAACTGAAAATAAGTCACATAGTACTTTATTCATGAACAATATTGTTTTTTCCTGATGCATGACATAGTTCCTATTAAGTATTTTTGTGAAAATATACATATAACCATGCCTTATTACTTAGCTGAAAAATATGGAAAAGGTATCTCATAATCTCTCATTAAGAGAAAACTATATTTATTTCATCAATCATGTAAGCTAGGAACTAGGTATATTTGGTACCTGTTTGTACCTTTGTGTTCCATGTGTTTTCATATATACTTTGACAGAAAATAGCTAGCTGTCTTTTAAATCAGGTCTTTCTTCCTTCCCTGATGTGAGGCTTCACACACAGAGATGCTGTAAATATAAATTATTCAGCTACATGTGAAAAATAACTAAGGCTTAATTTTCATGTATTTAGGTTTTTACAAATTGAATAACAACACTGTTTATGAAAACAGAGTA
This sequence comes from Psophia crepitans, assembly GCA_013399095.1. NCBI lineage: Eukaryota > Metazoa > Chordata > Aves > Gruiformes > Psophiidae > Psophia > Psophia crepitans. The sequence continues at coordinate 9,969 of VWZZ01003209.1, read as the reverse complement.
ATAGTAATAGATTTCATGGTGGAGGAGCATTTAAAAGAAAGATCTAAATCATGAGGAAGCAGAAGTACACTTCGATGGACAAACTGTAATTCTGAAAAAATCTTTTAAGGTTGTAAAGATAAAAGGACTATAAATTGCATAAAATTTAAAAGAATATAAAGGAAGTGGTTATGCACACAATGCACACAAAAAATCTAAATAAAACATTACTACAAACATCTTGTATTTCATATCCAGGCGAAAAAGGTATAAACACGGTAGAAAAAAGGCATTGCATAAGCATTTTTTAGTCGCTGTTCCTACAAATAATTTTCTGTATTCTTGAGACAAACTAAATACTGCTGTGTTGCTAAGCGCCGTCAACAAGTGTCTTAAGACTCAAACAGATGTTCCTGTTTTTCAGGCCCATTGGTGCCAATACTCAGTGTAACTTTGCCCAGAGGAGTAAGGGAACTAATAGAGTATATCTGTAGCATTAACTTGCTGAGAAATGGTCCATCTATGCCAGAGATTTGCTTCAGAGAACACAGACTTCTATTCAGATTTTTTTCCCCACAGTGCTCATCATAGATATCCCAAATACCTATGAGTCACTCAAGGGTATAAATGGGATAAAACACGTAATGGACTGGTTTGCATAGCTAATTTCTCAGGGACACAAAGCAAATCTAAAAAAGTTTATATGCATACATTTTTAATTACAAACTTTTACGGCTTAAACATATTGGATTGCAAGCGAATCAAGGATCACATACTTCCCTGAGCCACCATAATCAAGGAATAAAATCCTATTTATTGCTTTTGCCACACACATTAAAGTAATTAAAAAAAAAGTACTTATTCCGGAGATAAAAAAATATTTTTATGGCTCTACTTCGTTTAAACTACTCACTCTAGAAAAAAAAGTAACTTTATTTTCAACAATAAATAGATGCAAAAGGGACTCAACACATGAGTGACTCACTTACAAAGTTCAGAGAAATACACAAGCTTAGGATGAAAGAGGGCTGTGAAAACATAAACAAGATCCATGGTAGAGTTCATAAGAATAATGTATTTGTGTTTGCAACCTGTGGTATCTGGAGGATGTGGATTTTCTTCTGAACGTTATTTTACTTCTTATTATGAACTGTGACTTAATTTTGACCTGTAAGAGCATTAAGTATGCATTGTTTTGGATGGGTTTTTTGAGCAGGAGGGGAGAAGTTGTTTGGTTTTGTAAATTTCACTAGCAAGAGATTGGGCCATTTCAGTGTTTTAAACAAAATAGCACACATCTCCTTCATGTCCTTCATAATTACTGTGTAAACCCTATTCATGGGGCTTCTGACATTGCTTAGATAAACTATTGCATACCTCATTGTATAGATAAAATATTGCGACAAACTCATTGTGTTCCAGATGTTGTACATCTCCTGTACATATATTACTTAGAATGCTTGTACATAAACAGTAAACCTAATGAATAAATATATGTGTCTTATTTACTGGAAATATATAGGGCATCTTCACAGCAAGCTCATTATAGTACATCTGCATCAGACTCTTTCCATACGCTCAGTGGAGCTGACCTTTGTATGCCCAGGATTTCTGGATGTTTGGAAAATCTAAATATCCTCTGGGCAGAACTGGCAGATGTTCAAAAATTCAAGGTTACAGGATACCTTGAATTCAACCTACATGCAAATTCCAAGTGGCCAATAAAAGCTTTAGAGAATTATGAATGCATAATAGGTCCACTCATGACATTCGATTTATGAAAATGTTTGATGTCTAAAAACTTTGATTAGCCTAAGCTTTAAGAATTTTTTTTTTAAAGAATAAATACCATGTATGCAAAAAGCTCAGATGGAACTTTGATTAATAATTATGTACAGGGACATGACCACACACTTTCTTCTAAAACAAAGATCCTACTTCTTCAGTTCTCAAAAACCCCTTAGTCTTTAATGATACATCTCTGGAAATTTGCATATAGAATCATAGAATAGAATTAGTAAGGTTGGAAAGGACCTCCCAGATCATCAAGTCCAACTGTCAATGATAGGTAAATCTTTATTTCAGTGTTCAAATAAGATTACATACATGGTAAAAAATATGGGACACTTTCCTGAATTTGTAAGAAAGGATGTTCATTTTATTTGCTGTCCAAATGGCCACTTCTGTTTATAAGCAACTCATTATTTCTTTCGGAGTAGAACTAGCATAATGGACATGTGTTATAATCTTAATAATTTCTCAGAGAATAGAAGTGGATAGGATCTTACTACTGTTCTTGTAAAACATTAAAATATATTTGAAGTTTTGTCCTTTTCTTGACAAATTAACAACCAAAAGTGAAACAGAGCCTCTGAGAAATGAAGAGACCTTCTTTTTTCTTATAGTATTTTATTTTTTCAGAAAATGCAAATAGTTCAAGTTTAGTTTGATGTCAATAAATGTCTGGGAAATTACCCAAATAAAAAAATTCCCAGGACATATTTTTTCATAGAATCATAGAATATCCCAAGTTGGAAGGAACTCATAAGGATCATCAAGGACAACTGGCTCCACACAGGACCAGCCCAGTCAGAGCAGATGACTGAGAGTATTGTCCAGACACTTGAACTCAGTGAAGCTCACTGCTGCAACCACTTCCTTGGGAAGCCTGTTCCAGGGCCCGACCACCTTCTCGGTGAAGAATCTTTTCCTGATCTCCAGCCTAAACATTCCCTGTCACAGCTTCATGCCATTCCTTCGGGTTCTATCGCTGATCACCAGAGGGAGGAGATCAGCACCTGCCCCTTTGCTCCCTGTCATGAGGAAGCTGTAGGCCGCCATGAAGTCTCCCCTCAGTCTCCTCTTCTCCAGGCTGAACAAACCAAGGGACTTCAGCCCCTCCTCATATGTCTTCCCCTCTAGATCCTGAACAATCTGTGTTGCCCTCCTTTGGACACTCTCCAATAGTTTTATGTTCTCTTTTTACTGTGGTGTCCAAAACTGCACACAGCACATGAGGTGAGGCCGCACCAGAGCAGTGTAGAGTGGGACAATCACTTCCTGAGAGTGGCTGTCAATGCCATACTTGATGCACCCCAAGACACGATTGGCCTTCCTGGCTGCCTGGGCACACTGTTGATTCATGTTCAACTTGCTGTTGACCAAGATCCCCAAATTCCGTTCAGCATGGCTACTCTCTACTGTCTCGTCACCCAGTCCATATGTACAGCCAGGGTTGCCCCTTCCCAGGTGCAGAATCTGGCACTTGCTCTTGTTAAACTTCATGCAATTGGTGATTGCCCAGTTCTCTAATCTGTCCAGATCTCTCTGCAGCGCCTCTCCACCCTCGATGGAATCAACAGCTCCTCCCAGTTTAGTGTCATCTGCAAACTTGCTCAGAACACCCTTCAGTTCCACATCCTAGTTGTTTATGAAAACTTTATAAAGAATTGGCCCTAAAATGGAGCCCTGGGGAACCCCACTGGTGATTTCTGCATTGAATTCCTTTTTCATCTTGAATTATCCCACATTCTCCATTCCCTAGAACTATGCACTAGCTCCTGAGCTTAGTCAAAGGTAGACATGGCTCTTCATTTCTGCCGAAGCTTGGGCACAAAGATTTCAACTACAAATCTTGATTTTATAAGACAGGATAAAGTGCCATTAGAAAAAACACAAACATTAAATTACTAGTTAAGGCAATTAACTGATTTGAGCAAACATTAAAGCACACCTTTGTTCTGCAGAATATGTGAGAAGTTTATAACAGACTGTCATAGGATTTGAAAGAGAATAAAACAAGCACATAATGCTTGAGAGCTAGTATCATAAATGAGAAATTTAAAACTTCTTTTTTTTTTAAGCATTTCCGATTGACTAAGCTTAGAAGTTTCTTAATTTCTTGTGTTGACTGTTTTGAATTTCATTTTTAGCTCCCTCCTACAACTCTTTCAATGAAAGGAAATTTAACTTATTGACTTAGTATTGTGAAAGTAATTCCTGGAGCTGACACCTTTTATTTAGCCATGATGGAACTGAACTTTATTAAGAACTACAACTCTTCCTTTAACATAGTCTCCATTCTTGGATTTTTTTCTGAAGATAAAGCTATGTTAAACACAATTCTTTCCAATGCTCTCTATTCATTACTTATTATACTACTAGGAAATAGTAATGAGGTATTTCTACTGATTAATTGCAATTAATATTTGAGAGACTTAGAAGATTTTCTGCATTTTCTATTAAATTTTACCATACAGAGTAGCTGAAATCTTAAGAAACCTCATAATGAGATAGAGAACAAAATATCAACTAGAAGAGGAGGTGTTTGTCTTCATCTGTAAGTACTTTCCACAAGAGGGACAATAAAAGTAAATTATTAAGCATCTTCTTAGATATTACATTCTGTTTAAAACAATGTTGCATTTGGGAATAAGGTTTTGTGAGATATATCCACTCCTACATTAAAGAGATGAGGGATGGCTCCAACTTTCTCTGTTCTTTATAGCAGGAACTTTGGACATCTTTGACTGTTGCTTAGCATTCTGTTTTGATGGCAAATGCAGAAAATGCTATTTAAACATAACTAAGAACTTTTTCCATGTAAGGGTGATCAAATACTGGAACAGGTTTCCCAGAAACGTGAGATCTCTGTCTTTGATGATATTCAGAAACTAGGTTGACATGGTTCTGAGTGACTTGCTGTAATTGACCCAGCCTTGGGTCAGTGGAGGTTGGACTAGATGATCTCCAATGGTGACTTCCAACATCAGCCATTCTGTCATTCCTCTAAACACCACCTTCCCTAGGATACATAAATTATGAAATTACCCACCATATGACTCATGGGAAAAAAAAAAATCCTTAGAATTTGTTTCCTGGTCTAACACAAGATGTAATTAATAATATTTCAAAATCCAATTGTTTAAAAAAATAATTAACAGGTCCTAAACTATGTACTTTTTCAAACTCCATTCTTGCACTGTCATATTCTTCAATATAACATATGTCCTAGCTTCATGCTGAAGGCATGTCTAGCTGATGGCCCTCTAAAGCACCAGGTCCTCCCACACCCATTCAGACTGTACAGACTGTGAAGAATTTAACTGACCTTTTTTATCCTAACAATGCTCTTTGCGTTGGTTGTAAAAGTTATCTCATAGACATGCTCAGCATGTCATAGATTTAATCAGAAATGAATACACTGTGGAAATTATAGATAGGCTGTAGGTACCAAGGCAGCTGAATATTAGCAGTAACAGAACAAAGTTTATCCTATCGAGTTATAATGCTCCCTCTCCAGGTCACATGAGTTCTGATATCTTTTACCATGCGCAAAGACTCTTCAGGCAGGATATATTCTGTTTAAGAGTAAACAACGATTTTTTTTGTCAAAATAGACGAATATACATGTAATAGAAATCTATGACTGGTGAGCTGCTAGGCTAAGAATTAATATGTTCACTATTCCTTATAAGATGCTTGACAAGTCTTTTCTGGCCAGGCAGGTAATAGACAAGGAATAATCTACCTTCTGGTTTATTTGGAACTGATTCAGTACTCGATACTGCTGAGCTCTAGTCTTCCAGTTCCCTGCTTTATTCCTAGGGCTTAATACTTCTTTTTTAAAAGGTTCTTAGTGTCACTAACTATCTGCATCCAAGCAATATCAATTTTGTTCATGCTTTCTGTTCTTGTACTATTGTAGCCTAAGTACGTTCCTAAAACTTTTTTCTCACAGCTTAGTAATTTTCTAAGTAAATCTAAATTAAGGTCACATTATTGTTTCACACATAACAATGCCTGGAATCAGAAACAGCTAAGAGATGTTTGGTGTTATGTCAATAGGCATAGAGAGTAGGATTCCCCAAATATCAAACACCAGAATACTGAAACACGCCAAGATCATGCATCCAGCTAGCTTGGCAGCCAATGTGGCTTCCATGAGGAAGCTGTGTAATTCACACGAGGTACATAGAGCATGATTAAATTACACACTTTCAAGTTTTAACAATCAAGAACAACTTTTGGTAGGTACTAAAAGTTTAGGTGTGACCTGTAGGTGGTTCTGGACAAAACTGCACTTTCTGAATGTCAGAACATTATCCCAAGGTAGCAACCTCCTAGAAACAAAACATTTTGTATGCCTTACCGATCACAGCAACTACAGTGTTGGTAGAATTGCTGGTTTTCAACTGATTTTAAACCAATAAAAGTCTGACATGGACAGTTTTTAGAAGTGTAAACCGTGTTTCTAGGACATAGAAACAATCTTAAACTGCATATTGACTTTCAAGAGTTCTGACAGTTTCTGTGATGGTGGTATGTGTGTTTCCTTTGTATCTTGCATTTAACAGATCACATTTGATCTTATCATTTCTGGATAACAAATTACCTCACTTTTTAAATATAAAAATAACAAATCATAAGGATTTCTATGACATGACCTGTACAGGCATATTTTTAAGCAAACTGGCTGTCCTTACTGTATCCCAGGAGAAAGTTTCCCCGTCTGCTTAAAAAAGCTAGAAATATTGAAATGTCCCTCCCTGACATTCCTTTTACTGAGTACCAGGCTTCCGTTTGGTGGTCCTGAATTTTCTAAATATGACTGTATTTAAGTAGGTTTACACTACATAACCAAAAAGAATGTTGAAAGGAGGTTAATATAGCATATTTACATAAGTATATATTTGTCTTATTCTCATATTTTTTGTACTTCTTTTCCCCAACTAATGAACCCTAGTTAGTTTTTTTCTTATTTTTTTTCTTTTACTTAATGAGAACAATCCATTTACTGCCACAAATTACCTTGTAAGTCTGAAGTGAGGCTCCATGCTGTTAAGTGAAGTTGCAGGAGTTTGACATAGGTACGAAAGAAGAGGAAAATATGATCCCCCACAGGCAAATGTTTCAGAATACATAATTATTTGGTAGTTTTGAAAGTGGTGGGACAGAAAGACAAAAACTACGATTTTTATTCCTCAGCTAACTGAATCTACCAAACATTACCATTTTTAAAATATTGGTTGTGGTAGGTAAAATATTGGTACTGACCAATTATTAGTGACCAAAATTCTTATTAGTCAAGATCTGAAAACACATTCAAAGTGTGGAACAGAGAAATGCTTAAGCAACCACTGTAGCAGACCACTGCATGTCACCAGACCAAATATCTCTGGACCTTGCTGACAGACCTGGAAAAATCTGAATAAATCAGCGTTTAAACTTTTTGAGGATAATTTAATCTATAATATCATTATAATATGTTGTGTTGGGCATTTGAATTCACCAACCCTTAAAATCACCAATTCCCATTTACATAAATACGTAAAGACAGTAATAAGAAAAGTGTTGATGAGGCAAAAAGCTGGTAAAATAACAGAGAAATGTGTCAAAAGTCAAGCATTACCATAGATAGCATTTATACCAATGAAAATGCTGTATATGCCCTGTGCACTCCATAGCCTTGTCGTCTTCTTTTCTACATTTATCATCTTTCTTTTTTTCTCCACCTGTAGAAAATATAAATATTTCTCCCATTGACCCAAAACTGAAGAGAAAAAACTCCCCCAATGATCTCGTATGTTTCCAGCCAGAGAAGCCAGGGTACTCTGCAATTGTCCTCCCATTCTTCTTCAAGAACACTAGTACCTTAGGATCAGAGACACACTGCAAAGGTGAACATAACATCAGAGAAAAAAAGATAGCTATAGAGTGTTTATGTACTAAGGTGTGTGTTACTGTTTTTCATAGAATCATACAATATCCCGAGTTGGAACGGCCCCATAAGGATCTTATGGGCCAACTCCTGGCTCCACACAGGACCAGCCCAATCAGAGCAGATGACTGAGAGCATCATCCAGATGCTTCTTGAACTCAGTCAAGCTCGGTGCTGTGACCACTTCCCTGGGGAGCCTGTTCCAGGGCCCGATCACCCTCTCGATGAAGAACATTTTCCTGATCTCCAACCTAAACCTACCCTGTCACAGCTCCATGCCGTTCCCTTTGATTCTGTTGCAGGTCATCAGAGGGAGACCAGCGCCTGCCCCTTCACTCCCCCTCGTGAGGAAGCTGCGAGCCTCCATGAGGTCTCCCCTCAGACTTCTCTTCTGCAGGCTGAACAAACCAAGGGACTTCAGCCTCTCCTTTGGTATCCTTATATATTACTAGTAGCAGTAGTAGTACTACTACTGTTACTAGTATTTTTCTTAGACTATTAAAATAATGTTTTGAATTCCACATAATTGCTTTTAACAAGATTCTGAATGCTTTAACATACCAGAAAGTAGAATAATACCCCAGTACTGGCTTATAACATGTAACTCTACAGGAACTATAACACTAAAAGAAATGGAAGGATGTGAATGCCGTATTAAAACAGACTCTACTAGTGTCATTACTTATTTCTTTGAGTAAGCTAGCTAACTATTGTAAGCTAAGCTTTTTCTCTCATATGGTGCTTCTTAGGCTATCTACCATCTGTGACTGAGTTACTTGCAGGGAATCTTTTGTCCTTGTATGAAGCAGGTGGGAGCAGTAGCTATCGTCTGAAAATTCCAAAGACAGCAGTCAGCAAAGCAGTTTTGGGGTTTTTTTTTAAACAGATGAAATCCATCAGACAGGTACATCAGGGATTCTGTGTAGAATATATTTTTAGATCTAAGTGTGTGACTGGCAGTTGTGGAGAAAGTCTTGGAGTGCCTAACAACAAACAAGTACAAGGCACTTTAGAAAGAAGTACTGTTGTTCTTTGCCTGCTTTCTTTTCTCTGAAGTCTACTCTGGCTTTTACAAATAGGGCCTATGCTGGGAGAGAATAGTGATCGCTCCACATCCAAGGCAATGAGTAAATCCTCAGGGGAGCTGGGGAACATATGTGAGAGCAATTGCTGTGGCTCCTTTTGAAAGGTTACAGAATGCATTCCCCTAACACCCTGTCATTCTCTGTTCTGCTTACTAACGTAGAAAGAAGTGTGGGACTCAGCTGCTCCCTTTCATATCCACCCCTCACTCTGTGCCTTATGCTCTCCACCCTTTCTGAGCACATCAAAGCTTTGGAGTTTGTGACAGCACTTCGCTTGAGGAAACTGCAGTTAGTAGGCACGCTCTTGTACTCATGACTGGGTAGGTCTATATATGAAATAACGACTCTTGCAAAAAATATTTTCTAAATGTGATCTGACAAAAAAGAAATCTCAAATTGAGGCTAAGTCCACATATAAAAATATTAGTTATATCGAGAAAAATATCAGTTTAACAACACAAAAAAACATTTTTATAGTCTGTGACTGGAAATGTTGAGCAAGGAGCCAGCTGTTTGTTTTCATGTACTGAGGGTGTTTAAGGAAAGGTTAGATGTGGTACTTAGGGACGTGGTTTAGTGGGTAATAGGTGGTGGGGGGATGGTTGGACTAGATGATCCTTGAGGTCACTTCCAACCTTAATGATTCTATTCTATTCTATTCTATTCTATTCTATTCTATTTGTCAAAATAAAATTATAAGACAAAATTCCATGATGTCCATTATTCTAGAAAAAAACTTCAATCCATTAAATTGATGACTGGATTTGTCTTACTATTTTGACTCAATGGGCTGTGAAACCCAGTGAAAAAGCTCTTTCCACAAATCACATGTATTAGCACCATTAGACACTGTCGTGGTTTAACTGCAGCCAGTAACTAAGCACCATACAGCTGCTCGCTCGCTCCATCCCCAGTGGGATGGGGAGAGAATCAGAAGAGTAAAAGTGAGAAAACTCGTGGCTTGAGATAAAGGCAGTATAATAGTGTCGTGGTTTTACCCCAGCCGGCAGCTGAGCACCACGCAGCCACTCGTTTTCTCCCCAGTGAGGAGGGGGAAAAGGAAAAGAAAACAGACTCTCCTGAGCTGTGATAACAACAGATGGCAGTTTACTGGGACAGCAAGGGAGTGAAAAGGAAAGGAAAAAAAACCACAAACTGATGTTACACAATACCATACAACTCAGA
>VWZZ01003205.1:464-21485 GCA_013399095.1 Psophia crepitans | reverse complement strand
CCTGCCCCGCGAACTCGGGGGCGCGATGGGCGCTTCCCCGGCGGCACGGCGCGGGCTCGCCCTCCTCCAGCAGCCGCTGCGGAAGGACGAGCTTCCCGGGGTAACCTGCCAGCACCCGGTGGGTACCCGGCGCCGAGACCAAACCCTTCCGAGCGTGATGCGGTGGCTTGGCTGCAGGCTGCATTGGTCGCTCTTCTGGGGCCCCCGGCAGGGCCATACTCATCAGCTCAGAGCAGGGACCGGCCCGGCCCCCCACGCTCTGCAGGCACCCGTGGGTGCCAGCGGCACCCTTCGGAGCTGGCCGCACCAGGGATCTCTTGGCTGTCATGTCCCGATATAGCAGCTCTTGTGCCGCTCTGCGTGCGGATCCGCTCGCTCCTGCGAAGCCACAGTTGTTCAAAGACTCTCTCCCAGGGAGACCTGAGTTCTGTAAAAACTCTGCCTTGGTACAGATAAGCTTGCACGCTGAACTCAGCCGGGATTGTCGCGGAGGCAGAGGTGGAGTGTGCCTGCTGGATCACGGCGTCCCTGTTAGCTGCACCTCTGCACTAAACGTGTGCGTTTCTGGTTTTAGTTTGTAAAAAGGAGTCGCGTCCTTCTGTCTCCTGGTGAGTTGGAGGGTGGCCCCTGGGGGCAGCGCTCCTGGATTTTAAGGATTCACCGTATGTTTTCTTTTCCTTTCTCAGTCTCATCCAGTGGTTTGATACAGCACCAAGCCGGACTTGCCCGCAGTGCAGAATCCAGGTAAACCCATTGCCTCCCTACACCTCTGCAGTGCTATGGCACGGTGCTCCGCTACACGGCACCGAGGAGCCATGGTCTGGGCCTCTGGTGAGCCCAGGAAAAGGCTTGTGGTATGAGGCAGAGAACTGTCTCTCCTCAAAAATATCTCCCCAAAGGCTTAGTAAGCAAGTGTCCCTCAGGCACCCTCTGGTCAGCAGGGGTGGCTGGAGGGTGCCCTGCTGCTGTCCGGATTGTAGCTTCTCTGGGAAGGGCCTCTGGGTTTTCACGGCTTTTATTTAGGCTAAGTATGGCATAGTGACAGGAGGGGCTGGAAGGGGTTCATCCGGACACGAGGGCTGTGTTTCTGGGGTACCCTGCTGCTCGCCATCAGGTAAGCAGCCCACGTTGCTGCATGTGGCCATGATAACTTGCTTTGCAGCACTCGGCCCTTGGTTGGGAAGAGCAAAGGCCGGGGAGGGAAGGAAAGGTGTGCTCTGCTTCTGAGATGGGAAGCCAAGGCTTGGGGATCCAGTGGCTTAATCAGGACCTGACCTTCTCTGAAGTCCCTTGTGTCTCCAGCCTCGATACCGCCCATTGGTCTTGGCATGTGGTGGTTGTGGGAAATGTTGCCTCACGCTCAGATGTAGGCTTTTAGTCAGCTGCAGCTTGGGCTCGTTCTGTGTTCGTGCTTCTTTCTTCCTCTCAAGGTCTTGGCCCTTGTTCCTTCCCTGACTTGTTGATTCCCTCTGTTCTTCACTGCCTCTTACATCTCTGGGTTACCATGGAGTTATCGCGAAATAACATCTCATGTAGCAGTAACTATGCAATTAGCTGGTGTCATGACTGTATATAATACTTAAAACACAAAGCTGTAACTGCATGGGGGAGGTGTGGAGAGCTATCAAATTCAATTACAGCACCTTCTGCCTGCAGAAAGCAGCACGTACTTCTGTCTTAGGATTTGGCATCATGTTAGCTCAGCGTCAGCTGCCTGGGCCTTAGCTGCCAGAGAACAGGCTGCGCTTGATTCAGAAATGCCTGAATCTTTCTGCTGCGGCTCAGGAGCTTGGCTGGAGTCACACTCCCAAAATCGGGTGGGGGGAGTGGGGGTCTGGTGCTGTGCTGATAAGCCGAAGCAGGGCATCGTCAGTAACGACATCGAGCACGTGAGCTGACTTGCCTTTCACGGCCTTGTGACAGGATGGTACCTTTTCCCCCTCCGTCTGTCTCCCGTATCTGTTGTGTTTCCGTACCTGTGCCCGTCAACCTCCTCTCTCTCCTGTGTTTAGGTCGGCAAAAGGCACATCATCAACAAACTGTTTTTTGATGTTGCCCTGGAGGAGCAGGCAGCACCGGATGCAGAGACCTTGCAGGTAATTTGGCTGGGGGGGCTCTTCCGTTGTGTGATGCTTCAGGGGCTTGGAAGTGTGGCCGGGGCTGCTGGTCCTCTGCCAACAGCTGCCTCCCGAGCTGGTGCTCGCTGTGTGTGTTTCAGACCCAAAGCACGTCAGGGTCTCCTGCCCGTTTCTGTTCTCCCTCTTGGTCCTCGCCTGGTCTCTGCTGTAAGGAAGTCTCCACGTGGTGGTTTAGAGTTCCACTTGACCAAATCTCATGTGGTGACTCAAACCTCCTCTACTTCACTGTTCTTCCTTCTGCTTCTCCCCTTACCTGGAAATGACCTGAAGCAACACCAAATAAACATCTAACTGCTGCTTCTCCCTTGGGGATGAAGCTACAAAGCTTTTCCAAAGGGCAGGAGAAGGAAAATCTCAAATGCAACAAATTGCTGCTGGCGTCTGTGGCTCGGTTGCGCGTGAGCCCTGCTAACCCCTCGGGAAAGAGGGGGCTGTTAGAGGAAGCGCCACCTCCTTACTTCTGTGTGGGTAGGTTCGTTTGCGCAGACTGAGGAACTGGGGCAAAGTCTTGGTTCCCCTAGATAAATTAGAAAAGGTGATGGATGGTGCTGAGGGTGGGTCCTTGGGGGGAACCTGGCTGGAGCTGGGGTGCTGACTGATGTTCTCCAAGCGCCACCCTTAGGTGTGGAGAGCTGGGGGGGCGATGTGAATGCAGAGCGGCTGTTCTGTGTTCTCCTCCTTTGTTTTGTGTGGATGAAGCATGGCTCCTTATGTCTTGGCGTTGTCTGTTCCAAAAAAAAGTAATCAGTTGACCTTGGTATAATGGGACGCTTGTACCCTCTTGTGTTTAGAATCAGCATGTGCAGCAATTACCATAATTAGCAGTTGCCATGACAATGTTATATGTATATTGTATGTTTTGTAAAATAAAGCCAGACTATAATGTCAGCAGCACTGTCATTCTCAAAGACTGCTAATAAAGAAACTGAAGGCCAAAGTATGTGTGCTGAGAAAATGAAAAAGCATCTCTGGGCACTTGAAGCTGTGCGCCCTAGAAGCGAAGCAATGGCTCGGAGCAGATAAACATTGCCTTTAGTACGTATTCAGATCTGTTCTCGCAAGTGTAAATAGATAAGTGAGTCAGAAATGGCTTGACTGGAGAAAACTGCCCTAGAAAAAGCTTTCTGTTCCCTCTCACCCCACCCCAGGATCTAAGCTGGGTTCCCCCAGCCTTCCCTTCTGGACAGGCTGTGCTGCAGAACTGCTCCCTTGCTCACTGGCAGGACTGGAGCTGCTCCTACAAGCTTGATGGCAACTCGTCACGTTCCTGCAAAGTTTGTTGTGCAGCCGTCAGAGCAACATCTAGCCCTGAGTGTGTAGCTGTCCTAATGAGAGCCTTGAGGTCACCGTCCAATGGGGCAGAACCAAATATTTCCTGTGTAGATTAGCGCCGTTTGTACGGGTGTTTACTGCCCCGTGCACTGGTTCAGGCTGCGGCTGGTTTGTCACCAGTTCCGTGTTCTGTACTGCCTTGTTTCTGGAGGACGTGGAGCACCTTAAGAACATGGGTGACTATTGTGGGTGGGATTTAATGTCCATTTAGACTGGAGTTCTGCCTGCAAAAAGAATTGGTGGCTTCTTCAGCCAGAAGTGATTTCACCTGAAAAAGCCCCCAGATCCAGGGTTTGTTGCCAACCAGCGCCTGCCCCTTCAAGAGCCTGGCCGCAGAGTGGTACTTGGCTCTGTAATCAGCTGGAGCTGTATCTGTGCAGCCCGCAGATGTCCTGAAATGAGCATTTGGCCTCCTGCCCTGAAAAGGTTGGACCAGGGTGAGGGGGTGTGCTAGAAAGCTGGTTGTCATCTTGGGAAGACGAGCTTGGGATGCTCTTCTGAGAACCAGTCTCATGGACTCAGTTATAAATGGTCAGAAGAGCTCCGTTGTGATCGGAAACCTCTTCCAGTTGTTGCAGAATTATCCAAATTATCTTTTGGATAATAATTCTTTGTTATTCCTTGCTCTTGCTTCTGCTCCAAAATATTTATGGTCAAAGGAGTGCTAGGACTGCTTTGCTTCCCACCACCCGGCATCAGTTTCAAACGAAGCACGGGTGGGAACCCTGCTCCCTGGAGTAGTTGCAGGCCACCGGCTGAACACTGTGACATGTCGTAGTGTTTCTGGGTGCTGAGCCTCTGTTTATCCTGTGTTGCTTTTAAAGATGGTCCTGGGTGATCAGAAGAGTCTCCACGTGGCTGTTCCCAGAGCAGGAGAAGTGTGAGTTTTGGGGTGTAACACCTTGGTGAGGCTTGTCTGGAACCTGACACTTCTAGTTGCTTGTGATCTGTGGAGCCTAGAGCCCTTCTTCCGAAGGAGACCAGGACACTTCGGCTTGTTCTGCTTGGCAGAAAGGAGGGAGGAGGAAGATTCCTGCCAGTAAACCTGCTGGGGAGGGTAGAATCCTGGGAGGACAGCTGTCTGTGTGCGGTCAGGATAAACTCGTTTGATCTTGGGGAAAATGTGGTCTTGTATCTGGCTGGCAGAGAGAGGAGACTCCTGTCAGAGGAGTGAAAACTGGGAGCAACCTTTAGGAGCAGTGGTGGAGGACAAGGGATTTCAGATTAAGTTGATGAATGAGGTAAAGTTACATAGCTGCCCGCAGTAGCCCTGGATTTCTATGCTATCATGCTAATTAGCACATCTTGTGAGCTCACTAATCGTTCCTGAATAGGACTCTGAGGAAGCTACTTCAGGATAGTTCCTGCAGCAGATTAAATTCCATGTCAGCCCTCCAGCTGTTGTCCCCCCAGGGGCGAATCCATCTCAGCTCCGCTAGGCTTTGCATTTAGTCCCTTCCGCTTACGGAGCTTTACATCCCATATTCTCTTTCCTGCCTTTATTGTCACTCGCAGAGCTTCGCTCTGGTCCCGTCAGATCTGTGGTCAGCAGTGCTGCTATTCTCAGCTCAGATTTGCATGGAGCGTTCCGGGTTGCACAGATTTGTGTGCTCTGCTTCAGTACTGTGTTGGCATTTTATTGTGGTTTTATTCCACTGCAGTTCCTGCCTGACTTGTTATGTGCTTTCCTCTGCAGCTCTCTAACACAGCTTTTTAAGTCGTCTTCTGTCGACTCTTTCCTGTATATATTGCTCTCTATTTTATATATATACACTCACATATATATTTATTTATTGCTCTTCTTTGTAACCTCTCTATCTTTCCTTTGGCTCTTCTCCAGTGTTCATAAGTCATATCACTTCATTATCTAAAATTTGAACTACGGGGCATTTGCTGCCTTAATGAAGGCACTGGAGACATCTGACCTTCCTCAGACCCTTGTGGCACCCAGGAGATGGTATGTGCCCTCGGTTTGGGATGGATTGGTTTCTTGGTGATCCGTTTACGGCCGTTCGCCTGAGCCGTTAGCGCATATCGGCATCCCGAACCGCAGTGACTTCAGCATCCGTCGGAATGCCAGCTGCTGCCTTGTGATCGTGTGCTCAGTTACCTTTTCAGACGTGTGAACGTGCCCTCCTGTCTCCCACCTGCACCCGAATACAGTTCATTTCAGTCCAAAGCAACTCTCAATCCAGTGAGTCTGGCAACATCCCTGCCTTATTGCCTTGTTTAGGTAAAACGTTATAAAAATTGCTCCTGTCTGATTTCCTGTGTTTCCCTGAGAGCCTTCCAAAATTATTCAGCTAAAACAAGATGACTGACAGTGTGAGAAACACAAGGTTGACAAGGCTAAGACGAAACTGGGATCTTCTCTTCTCCCCCTG
Source organism: Psophia crepitans (assembly GCA_013399095.1). NCBI lineage: Eukaryota > Metazoa > Chordata > Aves > Gruiformes > Psophiidae > Psophia > Psophia crepitans. The sequence continues at coordinate 15,631 of VWZZ01003205.1, read as the reverse complement.
AAGAATGCCAGTTGGAGGTGCTCTTTGTGTTCCCTGCGACAGTGCTTGCTTGTAGCTCGGTGCTCGGGTTACCGTGTTCTCTTCTTAGCACCTGGCCAGTGCAAATGTCCTGCTGAGAAACCCTCCGGGTCCTCTTAAGATCTGGCAAAAGCTCCTCTGCAGGGCGTTTCCTAATCGGGTTTTCTGTGTTGTGTTTCAGAACGAACTGGACAGGGTGAAGGCTCAGCTCTCTGTGAAAGGTGAGTTCCAGCTGCCGGCGGGGGATCAGCAGCCCACGAGCGGCACGTCCTGGGCTCTGACTGTGCTGGGTGCTTTGTCCAGCCCCGAGGAACCCCTCTGCAGAGCCGAGGGCACGGTGCAGCCTGCGAACTGTTTTGCTGGAGCAGCTTCTTCAGAGCTTTTTCTGAAGTGAGGCCACCTGAAGCTGTATAAAGCTTGTCTGACAGAGCCGGCGCCCGCAGCCTGGCCCAGCTCTGCCGTAACTGGCGAGCTCTCTGCAAATTTAGAGGCATACTTGCAATTTTATATTTTTTTTTTTGCCCCTTTTCCTAATCACAAGCTACAAAAGCGCAGCACAGCTATATCTGGAGCAGGCTTGCTGAAAGCAAAACCCTTGGTTTGCTCGCCGGGAAACTCACAGCTGCATGTGGCAAAGGCTCTAACAGATGAGGGGGTAAAAGTGGTGCCCAAAAGCAGCAGCAGGAAGGCTTTGGATTTGTTTGGCTGTTGCAGTGCCACATGTGTCACGCGAAGAGCAGACGGATTTCAGTGTGTGCGTTTCCATTTTCCCATCTTTAATTTTAGAGGATGTTTGAGGGAGGCAGGAAAAGCAAAAGCCCTGGAGACTTGTCGATGGGTTTTAAGCATCGTCTGTAGGCAGCCTGTCATCAGAACATGAGTCATGAGCAGCGAAAGGAAAATGTCAGTCTGAGTGACAGAAATCCAAAGACACACTAGCAGAAGGGAAAAAAAATAATCTTCAAAGAATGCTGGGGGCTCACCCACGCCCCGAGAGTCGTCTTTCCTCTGCCTTCCCTGCGTGCACGAGACAGACGTGAATAGCCAGGAGATCGAGGATTCGGTCCTTAGCCTGAGAGCAGAATTGGATGGTCTGCACGTCTCTATTCTGAGGCGTGTTCTCTTGCCAGCTTGGTTGAGTTTAGTGACTTGGTAGAGAGCCAGATCTTCTGGGGAAGGTGGCTGGGATTCTTGCTAGGATGTTATCCAAGAAAAACTGCTCGAGGGCCTGCTCATCTCGGCTTCTGGTGAGTAGAGGTTCATTCCTTGTCCCATTCTCCGTTCATATTGGAAACAAGAAGCTCCTTCCCACCTCCTGCCTCCTTTGCTGTGGGCACTCTGCTCTCTGGTGGTTCTTGTGTATAAATTCTTCACTTAAAGATGTGCTCTGTGCTGCACGCTGTAGAGGAGCTGTGTAATTGCCAGTGTCTGATCAGTTTGCAAATGGCTCCAGAGGTGCGGAGCTCCGAGCAGACCCAGCAGGCGCTGTGGGAGGCACGCTGAATGAGCTGAAAACTCCATTCCTGCAGCACAGGGAGGTTTGACTCCTGCCATCTGCTTCTGACAGCCCCAGAGGAGAGGGAACCCCTGACTCTTTTGGTGGATGTGGAGTCCCTGCAAATGCAGGGGAGCATCTCCAGGCTGTGCTGCCTCTGGTGAGGAGGGGTTATTCAGATCAGTGGAGAAAAAATGCTTTACTTGGAAAGAAATCTGTGTTTCCCTAGCCACCTGTGTGCTTCTGCTGGGATATGTTCCTCTTCTTCCCCAGTCCCACGTGGCTCTTTCACTGCCTGATGGAGCAGTGAAGCTGCACTGCAGGTCATGCTTCCCTTGATGTGGTGGCACAGTTTGAAACTGGATGGCTTGGAAGGAGAAATGGCTTTTTGGAAAGGCACTAATTGGCTCTTGCTGTCATCAGGAGGGAGCTACGGGCGATTTTAGCGAAGACAGAAGATGCTGAGTTGAAGGCTTTACCCTACTCGCAGTGGGGTTAGGCAGAGGGGCTGCTGCTTTCCCTCACTGCCTGACTGCTTTGAGCTTTGCAGTGATGCTGGCTGTTCCCTGCTTCGGTCTGTCAGCTCCTGAGGGGGGTTGTTGCCTTGTGAGCAATTCTTCCCTTGTCTAGGCAAAACAAATTGAAATCCAGTGGTGCTTTTCACCACCTTCTCTCTGGTGATCAGAGACATGTGCTTTGTTCCTGGATTGCCTGCCTGGGGAGGAACAGCAGGACTCAAGGGTTGAGTGACCTGCGCAAAATGGGCGCTTTTGGGAATACCGTTAAGCCGCTCTGTGTCCTGCAAAGTCCCCGGTGCCCAGCACTGCTCTGCTCTACTCCCTCTCGCCCTTCGACACAGGTGCTGTGGTGAGGGTAGTCGCCGCAGCGTGGTGACGTGGATCGCTGTACGCAGCCGCCCAACGGCCCCCGAAGGGCTTTCCCGCACACGAGGCTCCATGTGGAGAGGCCGGGCTCGGGGCTCCGTTCTCCAGCTCCGTGAAGCTCAACAACAGTTTTCCCTGTGCACGCCTGGCTGCGAGTGAGAGCACGCAAGAGTTAAGATGCATCAGCTTAATGCTAGCAGGGCTGGCACTGGAAAGCTATTAAAAGGAACTTGTTATCTTTAGTAAAGAAAATCTTGAAGCCTGCTGGCACTGGGAGAAGCAATTGCTGAGTACAGCCCCTGGTGCAGACAGCTCTTAGGGAAATGGCTCTCTGCAGGCACGGCCAGCTCCTCGCAGCCTGGAGCCTGAGGCTGCAAGCAGTGTTGGTTTGTTGTGCTCCTGCTGCTGCGGGGCGGCTGAAGTATGGGTTACCGGGCCATGACCTTTTCCTTTTTTTCTTTTCCAGAGAAAGAAAAGCGGGAATGCCAGGCCGTTGTGGATGGGCTGAGGGACACTCTGGATGTGCGCAATGCCACAATAGAGTCACTCCAGAAGGTGCTGGGAGACACAGAGATGCTGTGCTCCTCTCTCAAGGTACCTTTCCCGTCACTTCCCCCCAGGGGACCTACAGGAAAGAGGGAGAGGGACTGTTTACCAGGGAGTGTAGTGAATAGGACTAGGGGGAATGGGTTTAAACTAAAAGAGGGGAGAATTAGATTAGCTATTAGGAAGAAATCCTTCCCTGGGAGGGTGCTGAGGCCCTGGCACAGGGTGCCCCGAGAAGCTGTGGCTGCCCCTGGATTCCTGGCAGTGCCCAAGGCCAGGTTGGATGGGGCTTTGGGCACCTTGGGCTGGTGGGGGTGTCCCTGCCTATGGCAGGGTGTTGAAAGTAGATGGGCTTTGAGGTCCCTTCCAACCCAAACCAGTCTGGGATTCTGTGACTTTGGCACTAATTGCACAGTCAGTGTTGGTTTTGTTGAAGATTTCTGCAGGCCCTGCTAACAAAGAGATTGCACCAGTGGGTTTTTGGATCTGGTGCCTCAAGATGAATGTCTCCTTGATCTCTGAATGATGGGAGGGCAGTGGAGCTGGGTTTTCATTTTGGTTTTATGAATTTGAAATGAGTGGTGTTGCTGGTCTTGAGATCCTGATTGCATTCCACCCGGGGGTGATTCCGAGGCGTGAAAGCCAGGCCTGTGGTTCGCGTAAGAGTGGCTGCGTGCTGAAGGCAGAGGTGGCCGGAGCGGGGGAAGATATGCCAGCCCAGCCTGGGGGATGCTGGCTGAGCCTTGCTAATGAAGTGGCGATGCTGATTATAAAGGTAGCAGCGTGAACCAAGTGCGGGAACCGGCCCCGGCGCCCCGTTGCCGAAACACTGGCTCCCTGCGGTAGAATGTTCTTCTGAAATGGGTTTCGGCCAGGCGGGATTCAAGGAAAATTAGTTTCTTAGTTTGACTGGAGGAAAAATCAAACTGAAATATATGGAGGGGGAGTTGCAAGCTTCAGCTGAGTGGGATTTGATCCAGCTAACTCTCCTGTCTCTGTTCTGTTGCCAGGGCTTTCCTTCGGTTAGGTTAGTAATGTGTGAAGTCCAGGGATCAAATATTCCTGTTGTGTTTCAGAGTGCAGTGACTCAGTGTGTAGTCATGTACTGTGCGTAAACAGCCAGTGGAAGGGGGCAGGAGCAGCTTGTTGAGATGTCTTGTAGTGAGCAGAGTGACTTTGCCTCGGTGGTGGGCTGGGCTGGGCGGTCTCTGCTGTGGGACGCTGAGGTGCCTGTCACAAGAAGATGGAGTTCAGGCTGCGAGCTGCAGGCTGAAGAGGAGGGTAGAGGTCAACTGCACTTCCTAAGATCTCTACAGTTCAGGCTATGGGGTCTCCAAGAGGCATCAAATAGGCCTTGCTGTGAGCCAGCACGACCTTTTTGCCTGACCGTGGAATTATATCCCATCTGCTTGGGTGTAAAGGCAGCCTGGGTCTGTGCAATGGCACAGGCGCTCCTGGGATCCCGGGTGTACCAATGGCAGGATAATTCTGCAGGAACAATGGTACCAGTGGAAGCTGGTGCTTGCTGCTCAACTCCACGTCTCTGTGCTTGGCTTTTCTGCCTGGCACCTCCAGAGGAGGCTCTGTGGTTATCTTGCCTGACCCTCTGTGTATGCTTCGGTCCTTTTAACAAAAGCTGGGCAGGACAGAAGGATTTGGAACCTGGAGGTGTCTGTTCTGTGGCGTACAGGGTTTCCCAGCCGAATGCCAAGAACTGTTTTCTACTGCATCGTTAAAAATTAAAGCACTAAACTTCTGCAGTGAAAATACAGGCTTAACTAGCTATGACGCAGGTCAAGCCCACAGTCTGCGAGCCATTTGTCTTCAGCTAGTGCTGTCAGCTGCTGCTGAACCTTTGAGTGAGAGTTTGCTGCCGTTTCAGACCGTCTGAGGTTGGACTCTGCTCCAACCTGGCACAAAACGCTGCTTTGGGGGTCTGAAGTGTAGAGAGCTCTGGTTAGGAAGAGCCAGAGATGGGCTGTGCTTAAGCAGGAGTAACATGTGAGCCTGCAGCGCTGTCCCTCTGCAAAGTCCCAACAGTTTCACAGCTGTTTGGTTTCTGTGGCAGGAAGCGGATAAAATCCTTTAACTTCTGCATGGAAGGGAGCTTTACGAGGCGATGGTCTGCAGCCAGGCCTCTCCCTGGAGTCAGCGCTGTGCTGAAACCAGGCCCGCAGCCTTCTGAAGCTGCTGTGCGAGGGGCCCAGACGCACGCAAGCCTAAACGACACAGATGCGTTGGCACGGTGCTAATTCAGGCCGGCTCTCCCCTGTCCTCTGCCACCCTGCGGGTCTGTGCTCTTTTGGCTCGGCTGAGGTTCTGTGTTAGTGCTGCTGGGGAGCTGGGGAGGCGATGGCTGCGATAGACTTGCAGCCTCTCCAGGCAGGTGAGAGAAGTGCCCGGCTGGGTGTCTGGTTTGGCTGAGGTCTCCCAGAAGAGCCCCACTCAGCATTCCTATTTATTTTTTTAAGCAGCTAACGGCAAGGAGAATTGGGAAGCTAAAGCAAAGGCATCAGCTGTGCACGGAGGAGAAAGCGATAGCAAGGTTTGCTTCCTGTGGCTTCCCTTGCTTTTGAAAAACAAATTTTTGCTGCGGCCGGGGTGCTGCACAGCCCCACAAACGCTCCCAGCAGAAAGGAGGCTACGACGCAGTTTCAGTGCCAGACTCATCGTGCGATTAGCGCTGAGACCCTGCTGCGCTCGCAAGGAGCAGAGCTAGGGGTGCAGCGGGGAGGGAGCTAAACTCTCCGTAATCCTGGGCTGCTGAGGTGGTGATAGCATTAACAGCCAATGTATGCTCCCAGCTGCCCGCAGTGCGCATAAGCCGGGATGTTTCTCTAACAATCCCTGGAGCCTTCCTAACGGTCTGTGTGCGCTTGCTTCTCTGCAGAAGCAGATGAAATTCCTGGAGCAGCAGCAGGAGGATAACAGAAGTTCAAAGGAGGAGGCCCGCCGCCTGCGAAACAAGCTGAGGACCATGGAGCGGTGAGATCCCGGGCTCTCCCTGGGCCTTGCAGGCCGGGCTGCGTGCCCCTCTCCCTCTCGGAGAGGGAGGGACAGGTCCTGCCGTGCCTGCTGCAACATCCACCTCTGTGTGCTGGGTCGTCTTACCCCGTAAGGTTGGAAACTGCTGCATTAGCAGCTGTGCCCTTGCCCCTGCTATGTTTCCAGGCAGCTGCTCTCCCTAAACAGCAGCAGGGCATGGTACTGTGTACGGGCTGCCCTCATCTCCAGTGCTTCGAGCGTGGCTCCGTGCCACTCCTGTTCTCACAGGACGCTGGGGCAGAATCCCAGCCCAGGAACAGTCACCCGCAGGGCTATAAGGCCCAAGAGCTGGGACATCAGCCCCATGTGCAGTATGTGTGTACGGCTGCCCCTTCTAGTCTGTCCAAAAAGCCCTGCTTGTGGTGGGGCANCCGGTCCCTTTCCCAGCTCTGTTTGTGACTCATGAGCGGAGGGTAAGTTTTTTTTGTTTTTTTGTTTTTTTTTTTCCTGTGCAGGATTGAGCTGTTGCTTCAGAGCCAGCGCCCCGAAGCGGAGGAGATGATCAGAGAGATGGGAGTCGGGCAGGCAGCAGTGGAGCAGCTTGCGATCTACTGTGTCTCGCTGAAAAAGTAGGTGCTGCGGCTTGGCACAGCTGGCTTGTCCTGTCCTGGCTGCGCCCGGGGAGAGCCCTCTGCCGAGAGCCGTCAGGCCCCCGGGCTCTGCGGCGCTCTCGCCTGCTTGGGCCTCTGCTGGGTCTTGACTGACAGATCCTGGGGACCTAGATTGGAGGCTGTCACGCTGAACTGTTCCTGTTGTCACTGTAGTGACATGCATGTCACCATGGGAACTGTCTCCAGAGTTGTCAGCGCACCTATGAGGTGATGATGATTATTCCCTCTGTTCTCCTCTCGTGCCTGGGAGGGAAACGAGTGGATGAGGGGCTCCGGGCTGTACCCTCTGCAGCGCTGCACTGTGCAGCTGTGGCCTCGAGCGCTCTGCGGCAAGGCAAACCTGCGGCGCTGCCCTCCCCTACCTGGAAATCCATCTGGTCCTGCTGGGGAAAACCACAGATTCTTTGGGGCCGTTCTGATGGCAGCTGAATAACCGCAGCTTTGATACGAAGCTGTAATGAGGCAAGTGTCCCTGTGGCGTAGTTGGGAATGAATGTGCACGGCCAATAGTGTGAAGTCTCCGAAAAGTCACTTAAAGCAAATGCCCCTATTTGCTGCCAGCATGGAGGCTGCTCTGTTGTCTGTCTGTCTTTTTCATGGGCAACTGAAATGTCTCTGGATCTGGTTTCCATTTTACTGGTGAAATCTGTTCTCAGGCATGGTACCCCAGGCAGCCTTTCTCCCCCGTGGTGTAGCGGTGTGTTTGACACGCTGTTGGTCACTCAGCTCTGTTCCCTAAAGGGCTTTGTGTCTCCTGGGTTTTCTCTGGTGGCTCTGCAGCTGCAGAGCATGAAATTAAGGGTCTTGGCTTGTCCCTGAGTTCTAGCTCAATCATCTCGCAAACAGCATGACTCTTCTGGTCACTTTGCAGGGAATATGAAAATTTGAAGGAGGCTCGGAAGATTTCTGGTGAGATGACAGAGAAGCTGAAGAAGGAGCTGTTTTCTGTCAATAGCAAGGTAAAGGGAGGGTGTGAGTCACCAGGGTGACATCTGGTCTGTAGAGCCCTGTCAATACCTGTGGCCTGAGCCCTCTGCAGCGACCCCCTCCGACACTGAGCACTGCTTGGGTGGTACAGGTGGTGCAGGAGTGTCAGGCTGGGGTTTCTGGGGCAGGGCACGAGCTGCGCCTCGTGCGCTGTTGTCAGGAGAGCGGTCTCTGGGGATGCTGGTGGGGCAGCGCCCGCAGAGCCAGCCAGAGTTTGGCAGGGAGCCTGGACTGGAAGGTGGCAGCAGGCAGGTGCTCCGCTGCTTTCGCTGGGCTCTGGAAGCAGCACTGCCTTCATCCTGCCACACTGCCGAGCGTGAGCTAGCTCGGCTGCCAGCCCCTCCTGCTGCAGAATCGGGCTCCTGGGAAGGGTGGGAAGCCCTGCCCAGCCTGGTCCTGGCCTGGCGCAGAGCTTGGAGCTGCTGACACGTCTCTTGCACTGCTCCCCCTGCTCCAGGCCTGGCTGGGCTCTGTCAGCTCAGTTGGGGCATCGCTTTCTGTCGGCTCTGGTAGCGGGTCCCATGAGAAGTGTGTGTGTGCGCAACCGGTGCGGGTGTTCCCTGGGGCATGCCCGCGTCCAGCCTCACAAAGGGAGAGGCTGTGGGTGGGTTTGGCCTATTTTTCTTACCTGGCCATAGCTGTTGTGTTCTCCTCAAATGGAGGAGGAGGCTCTCAGAGTGCTGTGCTGCTCCCCGAGTGAGTTAACCCCCTACATGAGGTGCTGCTGCAGGAACCTGCCTGCTGCTGGCTGAGTCAGTGCCAAACTGCAGTCACCGCCTCGGGGCAGGAGGATGCAGGTCGGTGCAGTCAGGCTCCGGGCTTGGCTGACTGAGAGCTGACTGTACCGAGGCTTTGTGGGCTGGCCCAGACTCCTGAACCCACAGAAGACTCTGATGTGGTAGCAGTCCACTCCTCGACCCCTGCTCCTGGCACGCTTCCCTGTTGAATCAGGCTTGTCCATGTGCCAGTACTGCTGATGCACAACCGTCCTCCGGCCTGTGGTTTGTGATTCCTGTACTCTGGTGTGTCCAAAGTCCTGTGGGAATTCACAGTGCAGCCACCAAGTGTCAGAGCAGGGAAAAGCGGCTTGGAAAATGCTGTAGGAAGGTTTGTGTTGGGCAAGCAGCCCTGGAGATCCCTCTGCAGGCAGCTTGAGGAAGTGGGCAGGCACTGGGTTGCTCTGATACAGGAGAGAGTGGTCAGGCTGCCACAGGAAAATCGAGCCCTGAAACAGAGGGAAGTGACATGTGCTGCAGAGCACGCTGCCCCCACGGGGGTCTGCAGTCATCCTCACCTACGTGTGGTAACCAGCACCCCGCTGTCTGGGGGCCTTTATTTTACAGCTGCAGAAAACAGTTTCAGAGTTGGAGAAGACAAAGGAGGAGTTAAAAAGCACCCAGAAGGATCTGAAGAATGCGGACAAGGAGATCTTGGTGAGAATACCATTCCTCGGTCTGCAGTAACTGGCAGCTGGCCATGGCCTGCAGCTGCAAAGCCAGGAGTTATGCTGGCTCTTGCTCACTGACTGTTTGCCAGCCCCCCGTACCTCTCTTATCTGCTCCACCCGATGCTGATTTATGGAGAAGGGGCAAAGAATCTGCTACTAAATCTTTCCTTATCTTGCCATCTGCTTTTCCTTTTCCCTCCAGGGTTTGAAGAAGAAGATAGACATCCTGCAGGATACTCTGAAAGTCCCATCCATAACCAGAGAGACACTCAGTCGACTAGTCTTTGAAAGGTTAGTGAAGTGTATCCTCAGATACAGGCCGAGGAACAAGACGGCGGGTCCAGCGTAAGAACTGGCCGCTCACCTAGCTGGGGAGGCAGAGATGAGCCAGTCTGGCAGACATCGCTGTAGCATCGTCGGTTTGCTCCTTGTATCCTGTTTTGTTGGGGTTTTTTCTTGTTGCTGACAAGGTGGTGTTTGGTTTACCAGGTAAAAGTGTGTGTTTTGCAGGAGTCGGGTCAGGATGGGAGGGGAGAACGGGCTAGGTTTTGACAAACTCTTTGTCACTGTGTCCTGCCAGGGAAATGCCCCTACTGCTGCTCTTCTCGTTGCCTCAGAGTTGGCCTTCCAGTGAGCGTCCGCTGGTGTATGGGGACCGAGATCTTGGCCAGGTGGAGGAGTCTAGCTTGAAAAATGGCATTTTTATGTTTTTATCAAGCCCTTTTTGAGGAACTTGTGCTATTACCCCTGTACAGCAAGCTGTGTTGTGTACGCAGAGCAGCAGTGTGCCAGTGCGTTTCCCTGAGTGCTGCTGTTACAGCACAGGCATGAACAGTGTTTTGGGATGTTGACTATAACCTCTGGGATTCGGGTTGTCCTTTCTGTGACTTGTAAGCAGAAGGGGGCTCCAGTCCTGATCCCACTGCTGTCTCGCAACCGAGTTGTGTAGCGTGCAGCTCTGTCCTCCTCTCGTCTGCTGGGTGGCAGGCAGTGGCCTCCTGAGGGCTGACGCTTTGCATGGCCTTGCAGCCCCGCTCCCGTGGAACTGCGGCACCCGAAGCTCCACCGCCCGGCCCACAGCGATGAGATCAACCTAGATGCCACTTTTGATGTGGACACCCCTGAGCATCAGCCCTGCAGATCTCTCTCCAGCCCTGCAAAAAGGCAGAAGCTGGATAAAAAGCCGTGAGTTTTCCATCCCCTTTCTTCTTCTAAAGGAGATCAAAGTCTCGCTCCTTTGGAAGTTGCCGTGTGAGATCAGATAGCTCTCCAGCTGCCTGATGTCGTGCTGCAAGTTTTGTCGTCATTTGCTTGGCCTTATCTGTCCTTGCCAGCTCCACTTGAACAATAAATCTCTGCTGATTTTGCTTCTTGGGCTTCTTACAGGCCTCCTGTGGTAAATCTGGAGAAGAAAGTTCTGAAGGAAACAGGGGAGGTAAAAGGACTAATCTTGATTTCTGTATCAACTCTTTGATTCTGCTGTTAATAAGCTTGGGATAAATGACCCACTTTCTCCACGCAGGAGTCACTGTGACCATAGACCGGCCCATCTATCGAACCACAGTAGATGCTTCAAAGTGCTTTGCTTGCCAGTCTCCTAGAAACGCTGTTCTTGCTGCCTCAGGCCTCCTGGAATTGGGCAGGAGAGGGAGGGTGGGGACCCACGTGCTTCTTGCTGATTATCCTGCCTCAGATGTGCTTGGCAATCACATGGGGCTGACTGCGACGGCTGTGGGGTCAGCGAAGGGGGCTGTTCTCCCAGCCGTGCGGGATGCAGTGTTCTGCCTCCCCGGTGCTGCTCCACGTGAGCCCCAGGGGGAGGTTTGAAGCTGCTGTTCTTTGGCCTGACGTGTGGTACAGCAGTCACTACTACCCTGAATAGCTGTCTGTGTCGTTAGTGCTCTCTGTGTGTGGACTAAATTCAGCAGATCATGCTGGTTAAAGGGTTTTTCTCACTGTTTTGTGGGACAGAACTGGGCAGATGATCTGGAGGATGACTCTCTCAAAGGACTCTTGCCAGCATTCATCAGGAACTCTGTTCTCTCCAAGAAGCCTTCTTCGGGTAGCTTGCTGGGTCCCCGCAAGAACGTGGGCACTGTAAGTATGACGGTCCAGTTGGTGAGCTTGGCGAGGGCTGGCACTGCACACCTCTGTCCTGAAGTGACCCTACGGGAGGAAGCGAATCGGGCTTTTACCTTGCCACATACTGTGTGTGGAAAATAAATCTTGGAGTATGACCTGGCTACTTCCCAGTCCTGCAGAGCTCCGGGGATGACGGATGCTCATTCCCTTCCTGGCAGCAGATTAAATGGCTCTCCATGTCCCATTACTCCACCTTCTTGGAGCTTTGGGTGTGTTTTCCTTGTCTTCCTCAAAATCTGAAGCCTTGCTGATGCTTGGAAGGCTCAGCTTGATTCAGAAAGTGCCCAAGATACCCAAACTTTACTAATACCCTTGGGTCTGTCTTTTTCCGAAGGTGTGGCCTTAACACAAGCACTGAGTGTTTCCAGGTGCTCATAAGCCCTCCCCAGAACCTGTGGCCTGCAAGGCTCTCCCTTGCAGGAGAATGTCCATGACGAACAGGAGGAGAGGTAGCCAGGGCTCTGTGCTGCTGCTCCAGGCTGATTTCTGTCTCTCTCCTAGGTGAGGATGGGCTACGATGGCTTGGGAGGCAGAACGAAGTTCATACAGCCTGTATCCTTTCCTGCAGCTCGTGGCAGTGGTGATGTGTGGGGACCGCATCTCTGTTCCTCCTCTTTAGCCTCGGCCATCGTGGGGTGTCCTGCCCCCCAGCCAAAAAAAAACAATGGGCTGGGACCCTCAAGGAACCATCAGATTTCTGTCTCTCTGACTCTGAACAAGTCTGAGCTCAGCAAAGGCGTGGAGGACCTGAACTTGCTGAGAGCGTTATCCATGGTGGCTCATGCAGAGGAGCACGTCGACTAGACACGGGTACAGTTTGCAGGGACTGCCTGTGCCCTGGGGCCCTCGGAGCAGCGGCGTGGCGCAGCCTCTCCCTGACCGCATGCCTGCCAGCCCGCACCGCTGAATCGCTTCGTTCCTGCAGGATGCTGCTGCTCTGCTGCGCCGGTCCTGGCGGGCAGCCCTGCAGCGGGTGAGGACTGCTCTCCCAGTCCTCACGCAGGAGCAGCATCCCGCTCCCCGATGGAGGCTGCCCCTCGCCCGGCAGTACTCCGGGGTGTGTGGTGCACCTGTAGCTCTCACACCTCTACCTCTGGGGCTGGCTTTAAGGGGTTTTTTGTTCTTTGTAGAAAAACAGAAGGCTGAAGCAGAGAAGCGATCAGCTGCTGGGAAGCTTTGGGCTGCTGCTTCTGTGGCCGAGGTACCCAGTGGCAGGCGGATGCTTGGGCCAGCTGTGCCCGCTCTGGCAGCCCGAGGCGGACGGGAAGGTGGGCAGCCGCCCAGCGCTGCCCCCCGCACGTGGCTGGTGGAGGGGCAGCTGGTGCCTCTAAGCCTGAGCGCCGTAGGTGTGCCGCTTCAGGGGACCCTGCGGTTCTGCTCGCATGGCTGCGCCGGCCTCTCGCCGCTGCGGCAGCGAGGGGCTGGTCACAGACCTGTTACACCTCAGGGATGTTCAGGTTTTGCCGTTTGCATGTCTCTAACCCATGTGATATCAATACAAATCTTCAAAGAGTTTTTCTTTGGGTGCAAGTCCATGGCTGGGTCCCAGGTCTGTGGTTCAGGCTGGTCTGCGGCAGGTATCGGATCACTTCTGGTCAGTGCTTTCCTTGACAGTGTTCCCTCCAGACAAACCTGGCAGAAATCCGTCCGTTAGCATTGAGGAGCAAGAAGAAGAAGGTCTCCAGACTCGTGTCTGCAGCTCCCTCCGCGTCTTCCTCCAGCCACAGCCAAGCCAGGCTGGACAGTTTCCTGCAGTGAGCGTCCCGGTGTCCCGGGGGGCCGCAGGGCAGAGTGCGCTCGCCCGGAGGCTGGTACAGAGCAGTGTGCAGCCGCTGCCGTGCTCTTTGCAAAGCACCCACGCTGCGTTGTGGGTGAAGTGAGCTGCCCTGGGGACAATCCTGGCCTCGCAGCAGGCTGCCAGGAGACCAAGCCTCTGGCTGATACTGGAACTGGTTCACCCCCCTCTATTTTAGCCCTCCCTCCTATCTTCATGTAGAATAAACAGGTTTTTCTTTTTTTTTTTTCCTGGCCTGCTCAGAGTTCTGCAGTTGCAGCTGCTGTTGGGCTCTGACATCGGGGGAACTGCACTTCTTGGGTGCAGCCGCAAGCTGGAGATGCGGGAAGGGGATCTGGGCTGTCAGTGGGGCAGGAGCAGGGACCGGGACCAGCTCTGTGCCTGGTGTAAATAGTTTCAAGGAAATTTCCTGGAGGAAGGAGGGGGCAGAGCAGCACTGGCCTGCGTTGCTGCGGTGTGGCTGTGTATTTATTCATCACCAGACTAAAGGCCTTCCCTCTGCTGCAGCCCTGGGTGAAACTGGTTTATGAATTTCTATTTTTTTAAATGAGATTGTAGAGGTGTGTTGTTCTTTTTGGAACCAGTCTGCCTGGTGATTTGAGGGTTTGGAAGGGCCTGAAGTGCTGGAGAGCCGCTCCCTTCGGGGAAGGGGGAGACTGGGGCTGAACCTGTCTGGGCTGCTTCAGCTGGAGGCGCGGGACAGGAGCTTTGCTCGCCCCACGGCTGCAGGGAGCTGTGCAGGCTGCGAGCAGCAGACTCGGTGAGGCACCTCGCTGTAGCGCTCTGTAGCGTACAAACCTGTGATGTTTCCCACTTCAGCTGCTTCAGGCCGGAAGCCCCAGTACTCGGGCTGGCTGAAAATGTGTCTTTAAGGAATAAACCGTGCGGCCGTGCACACGCGTTGACACAACTGGCTCCTGCGTGGTTTCTTCCCTCTTGCAGCTCAGGGTGGAGGCCTGAGCTCAGCCGCTGGGTGCGGAGGCGGTGGGTGCGCATGACCCTCCTGAAACCTTCGGTGCCAGCCCTGGGCAGAGGGGAAGGGCTGTGGTGGGGCGAAGCCCCAATGGAGTGGTGCCGATGCCCAGGGGAGCGAGCAAGGCAAATGCCGCCAGAACACGAGCTGTTTGTTGCCCGCATCCGTTGGGGCTGGCTGCTGAACAACGTGGGAGGGGCGGAGAGTCTGGAGGAGCATGAGGAGAAGGTTCAGAGCTTGGGGGGGGTTAATTCTGGAGAAGTCTGGGAGAAGCTCTGGAGGGAGCCTGCATGTGTAATAAAAAAAAGAGTGAAATAATAAAGGTGACAGCCCTGCTGGAGGGCTCTGGCCTGAAGCATGTCCCGGGAGCCCCTTCTGCGCAGCTGGCAGGGGAGGGCTGGGTGCGCGGCTGGTGGGGGACGTGGGCTTCCATGAGAGCTGGGGATGTGTCAGCACCCCCGACGGCAGAGCCAGCCCCGCCTGCAGTGGGGGGATCAGGAAGGGCTTAGCCCTGCTCTGGGGACCTGTGCGGGGGGACGACAGTATTTGTACCAGCCTGCATCAGCCCTGTCCCCTGCTCAGCTCCAGCCCTGGGGCCACCCCACGGCAGGCCTGGGGGGTCCAACCCAGGGTCTGTGGACCCCAGTGTCCCCTCCTGCAAGGACAGCACCTGCGGGAGCCAGGGCTGGCATCTCAGTCCAACTTGTGCTGGGTCTGCTGCCTTCCAGCGCTTTAATCTGATTTCTGTTGGAAAATGAACTCATCCTGGCCCCAAAAGGCCCCCTGCGCTGACTGCAGCGAGTGGAGGACCTTCATCGCGGTGTCACCTGGTGCTGGCTCTGCCCGCTGCCTGCCTGGGCGGCTTCTCCTCCGTCTCCCCGGATCTCCGAAGCCGGCAGTGCCCCAAAGGCTTCCCCGGGTGCTGGCACCGAGGCAGCTCGAAGCCGGGCTCTTTGAGTGCCCTGGCTGGGCACCGCCTGGGCTGGGGCCGCTGGCGCCTGCGCAGCTGAGTTTAAGGTGGGCTTTTTGAGTCTTCTGTGCTTGGGAAGACAGAAGTGAGACTGGACCCGGGGTCACCTTTATTTTAGGGTTCAGCGTGTATGGGGGGCGGCTCCCAGCCCGTGTGGAGAAGCTGCCGGCAGGGCTGGAGCTGGCGTGAAACCCTGGGAGCAGCATCTCGCCTGTGGCGGACCTGGCAGTTGGACTGGGGGGCGGGGGGGGCTG
>VWZZ01003201.1:7769-43441 GCA_013399095.1 Psophia crepitans | reverse complement strand
CCCTCCCCCCCCCCCGCCCCCGAACGGACCCAGCCGTGTTGTGGCGTTAACCTGAGCACCGCCGAGCACCACCTTCCCCTTCCCGGCCCGGCTGTGTCCCGCAGGAGGCGTAGGACGGCGGAGGGGCTCTGCAGGGCTCTTGCAGCAGCCCAAAGAGCTTCAGACTGTTATTTTTCTTGCTGATAACCAATTTTCTCCACTCCAGAATACTGGTCTCTTCCTTTTCTGAAGAACAGTTGAATCGTTACGAGATGTATCGCCGGTCTGCGTTCCCCAAAGCTGCCATTAAACGGGTACGACTTCAGTAACGCTTCGCTACGGACGTCCGAGCTGAGTGCGTGAGCTGAGCCTCGCTAAGCCTGGCTGCAGTCGTGCCTAGGCCTCGCACGACCCGAGCTGGCTCTGCGGTGCGCCCTCCTCCAGCTGCGTCTCAGCCCCTGTGGCCGGGACCGTCTTAAGTCCTCAGATCGGCTTGTCCCCTCACGGCTTAGCTGGGTGCCCTCGCACGGTGTAAGCGGGAGCTCATCCTCCGTGACGGTGGGCTGGGGGCCGTGAGGCAACAGGGAAATGTAACTGCTGGCACAGAGCCTGTGGCTGAGGGAGCGGGAGCCCTGTGGGCCCGCATGTGCCCCAAGCTGTAGGACCTAATTCTGAAGCGTTTCATTAGCTGTCGGTTGGCATTTGACTGGTTCAAACTGCTGAATAGGGGTGACAATGCGTGTGGCTCGCTCCGCTGACTGTCCTCTGCTTGTGCAGCTTATCCAGTCCATCACCGGCACCTCCGTCTCCCAGAACGTGGTTATCGCCATGTCCGGCATTTCCAAGGTCTTCGTTGGGGAGGTGGTGGAGGAAGGTGAGTGCCAGATGTTATTGTGGAGTGAAACGTTACCAACAGGGGGTAAATTCATTGCTCGGAGCAGCAGGATGTGAGTCGAGACGGGGCAGCGCGTGGCTCCGGCGGGAGCTGACCGGGCTGGGGGAGGCCGTGCCGGGCTCGGTGCCAGCCAGTTCGTATGGACTCGTCACCCGGAACGCGGCCTCTGTGTGCCGGGGTGGCCGTTACAGGCGTCTGCAGTGCCGCGCTCCGCCTCGGGCGGTTTGGATAGGCAGCTTTGCTGCTGCTGTTAATTGCTTTGTGTCATTAATTGCTTCACGCCCTTGGCAGGAGGCGTGGATGATACTTACTGTAGAGTCACAGAACCCCAGACTGGGGGGGGAGGGAGCTTCCAGCCCCCCTGGTGCCACCCCGTGCCATGGGCAGGGACATCCCCCCCCAGCCCAGGGTGCCCAAAGCCCCATCCAACCTGGCCTTGGGCACTGCCAGGGAGCCAGGGGCAACCACGACAGCAAGCGACAGCGGAGCAGCCGTAGGCGCTGCAGGCTGTACCTCCTGTCACCGCTGCACCAACCACCCCAAACCACCACCCGGCCGAGGGGCGGCCTTAGAGCAGAAGGTTCAAGCTCTTGCACGACTCAAACAGCGCAGCCCACAGCAGCCGAGTGGCTTCAAGAGCTGCTAACTCTGGTGCGGTGTCGGTGCCCCTAGGACTGGCTTTTAGTCAGCCAGAGACAAGCGCACAAAGCAGTTTCACTCCTGTGCATTAACAAACTGTGAGCGGTCAGCCCGGAACCAGAATGGTACCTGTCGCCTTTAACTTTAAAGCCCCAACAGCGGGAGGCTGGCGCAGCTCGGCTGTGCTGCTCACGTGAGCTCCGGTTTCTGTTGCAGCGCTGGATGTGTGCGAGAAGTGGGGGGAGCTGCCGCCGCTGCAGCCCAAGCACATGCGAGAGGCGGTCAGGAGGCTCAAGTCCCGAGGGCAGATCCCCAATTCCAAATACAAGAAGATCATCTTCCACTGAAGCGTCCCGACAGCAGACAAGTGAAAACAAGGTTTGGGTTGTGAGCCTCACAACAGCTACAGCAGGACTGCGAGGCTGAAGCTCCCGGGGAAGCGCTGTGCGTGGCTCAGTGACTGCGGGGAGGTTTCCTGCTGAGCCTGGCTGTCAGCGCTGCGCGGAAGCGGGCAGGAGCCGAATCCCTGGCGCGGAGCCTTGGGCTCCTCTGCTTCAACAGCGCAGGGATGGGAACGTTCAAAGTCTGCAGCGTATCCCCCCCTCCCTGGCTGGCGGGGTGTGTGTACAGCAGCGCGTCTCTTTGTACATTAAAGTCGTTACAGTATTCTTGGGCTTGCTGGGAAATGCTAATTGTGTAATGGTGCCTGTGTGACTCAGAGCAGGGGGTGAGGATCTGTCCCAACCAACCCCGACGTGTTCCTGAAGCTTCGCCGTGCCTCGGGCATGTTTTGTTCCATCAGCGTAAGGGAACCTGCTGAAAGGTGATGGCTGAAGTCACCGCTCTGCCGGTCTTCCCAAGGGTGGTTTTATGGAGCTGGTTAGAAAACAGGACGGGGGGAGGGAAAAACCCAACGCAGAGCCTGGCAGGAGGTTAACAAGTTTAATTTCTTTTCACGGTTCATAGAACCAATAAATGCATGAGTGGAAATACACTGCAACAAAGTTCCAACACTGTCTAAAACTCCAACTCACATACAGAGCTGCACGTTACCCCCCCGGACCTAGAGCGAGCACCCCCCTTCTAACAACGCAAGAGGTGCCAAGGCCATGTGCCCTTCCAGGGTAACTGGTGTGGTTACATGGAGGTGAAAGGTGGCTCTCACCAGAAATTGGAAAGAGTCCTTAAATAAAAGGCTCTACAAAGTAAATTTGCTAACTGTTACCAGGGAAGATAGAGGAGTTTTTTGTTCTCCCACACATACACCCCCTAGGAAGGATGTGGGTTTTGTTTTACGTAACGCTTTAGTGGTACTTAAAATAATGAAAGTGCTTAAAATGAAACAAAACCAGTTGACTTCTGTTGCTGGAGCAAGAAATTTGCTGGAAACAACTTGGGCCCCAGCTCTGTTTGGTGTGCGGGAGGGAGCGGAAAGGAGTTGTGCGACACTGCAAGTAGGTACCACGTCTGAGAACACCCTTCGCACCCTCCTCACTCCCCACGCTGGCTGGGGACAAAGGGGGACACCTACTCACACACAGTCATGAAAATTTGAAAGAGAAGGAGGAAACCTCCCATTTTCAAGCAGTTAGTGAATAAAAAGTAAGACGACCCTTGCATTCCACCTAAGGCAAGCATTCTTGGATTTCTGGCTTCACGCAGGAAGAGGGAGCAAGCACAGGACCACAGAGGTTTTCAACTTCTGCTTGTGTGGCCTTGGCGCAGCACGTCGTGGTGCTTGCAGCGAGCTGTCGGCACGCGGGTTTGTCTGGGTACACAGAGACTTCGTGACCTCCCTTCTCTCACTGGGAGAGCTGCTCCCAGCAGGAGTTTCATTTACCCCAGAAGATAACGTGCATTTCAGAACCCCTGCTTTTATTTCGGAGTGCTGTGCACGAGGCAGTACTGGGGAAGGAAATGCCCGCTGACGCTGGGAAAGTTACAGGGTGTTCTCCTGCGAACAGCCCTGATGGGCCGCCCTAGCACATTTTCCACCACAGGCAGCAGCACGAATCTGTCCTGTCCAAGGGTGCACGAGCAGGGGACGGGTCACAAAACAGGCTCCAGAGAAAACGGCAGGCTTGTCCAACAGGGACAAGGAGGAGCAATCCCCCCTGGGAAGGAGGGAAAGCAGCGGGCAGGAGTCGCAGCCTCCCACCACGGCAGCTAGCCCAGGCTAAGTGGGTGGCGAGCGCCAAGCTCGGCTCCCGTGCTTCTGCCAAAGGCCAGTACTCCTCCTCCTAACTCGCCTCCGCCTGCTGCCAGAGGTGCTGGAAGGAAGGTGGGGCTCTGGCTGCTCAGGGCCCGGTCAGCGAGACCTCGGCCGGGGCAGCGGCCTCCAGCAGCACGGCCTGCCCCGAGGCTGGCGGCTCAAACCTCCCCAACAAGGGCTCGCTCCAGCGCGGCACCCAAAGCTACCTGCAGTCTCACGGAGTCAAACACGGACTTATGATGATGATCTGAGAGTGACCGTTGTTTTAATTGCCGTCCCTCTCTTACATACCCTCTTTTTTCAAAGCGAAAGCCGACAGCCAAGGAATTCCCCCTTGGCTCCACACAAGCCACGGACGGCCGTGCCTCCGCACCCAGCCGAGCGCTGTAAACACGTCCCTTGTGCCCCTGGAGCTAACGAAGAACTACGGTGATCTCGGGAGCGCCTGTAAGTGAAGCGTTCAGCAGCTCCAGAGCTGGGCAAAGGGACAAGTATATAAGAGCGCGGTAGGAAAAACAAACGGAACTCCCAGGTTATTTGCTCACTTTTTCGTAGTTTCCAGGGCTCGACTCGTCATGACCTGTAAGCTGGAAGCTGCTCCTTGCACAGTGAGCAGGATTCATATCTTGTGTTACTTTAGCTAAACTAGTTTCAGTGGAGTAATGCTTACATAGAAAAAAATATAGAAAAATCCATTAAGGTTTTGGGGAGTGTGTTCAGCTAAAACCAACAGACGAGGGTTACCCAGCCTTTATAGACAAGCGAAGTTTTCATCTGATTAATAAAGGAGAATCGCATATAATCCGTCGCTTTTCCTAGCACCCAGTGCCTGGCAGTCGCTACCTGGTTTACATGTGCGAAAAGCCCCGTGCATCAGAGATGGTGCACGTACACAAACAAAATGCTGCTGGGAAAATGCAAATCAGAAGTGTGAAATAAGATAAAACCCAACAAACTCTGCACACCGTAAAGACACCGTGTGTAACGGGAGGGAACGGGCATTCGGAACACAGAGAGGGCTCAGGGGCACCCCCTTCTGCCCCAGAAGGCAGCAAATTCTCCTCTGGAACAGCTTCTCACAGCTGCTTCCTTCTCCAGCACATGGGCCGTGGATTGCTGGGACCAGCAGAGCAAAGAAACCACGTACCAGTTTGTCTGCAGGAGTGGGTTTGGTTCTTGCAGTTCATAAACTACATTTTCCTGGTTTACTTTTTAAAATTGGTGTTTACTTCGTATTTTACTAGGGTTTTCTTTCTTGCCCTCCACACTTGCAGAGGCTACGTCTTTATAAATTAAGTCCATTGCTGACCACAGAGACTGCTTCCTCCTCAGGGAAGCAGCTCCAGAAAAGGTGAGAATACAAACCATGCTCAACCCAGCAGCTACCGTTTCACCTCCACCCCACAGCGAACCCTTACCAGTGTCAGCCTCCACCCTGGGGGGGCCCTGGTCAGCACCCTTCTCCTGACCACACCCCAACAGCCCTCTTCACAGACATTTAAACCAGGTGTGAGCTCAGTGCTAACAAAAACACACAACCATGCAGGAACGCAGGCAGCTATTTCCTTGTGCGGCTAGTACTGCTCTGCCTCTCCCACCGGTGAGACTCTGGCATACAATGGTTTGAGGGGAGCACACATCCCCAAGAAAATCCACAACTCATCTCATTCCGTGATTTAACTGACTTCCTTCACCCCTGCTCTTTGACAGTAAAATTAAGGAAAGGTTAAACAGTGCTTTGTCATGAAATAAGTAACTCCTTTGTGTTTCTGCATCAACAAAGCCAAACAGGGCAAGATTAAGTGAGAATGAACTAGACTAAGTCTAATATACTACCACCAATTCCGTCTTGACACAACAAATTACCAGTGGAAAAGGAAGTCTGGTGGATTCTTTGCTATCCTGACCCTGTTCTTGAGGGAATGGCGAGCTGTAGCCCTCGTACTCCACCGGAGAAATCCCTTCTGCATGTCCCACACCCACGGACCTCCGACGTTTCTGTTTTTCTGTGGTAGTACACACGCTTTCCCACAGAGCTCTGAGCAATCTTTTTTGCCATACCCATTCTCTGCCGCTCCTGACGTGAGGTAACGACTCTCCTTTTTCTGCGTCTTTTGGCATGCATGGCTGGGCAAGAACATGAGGAAGGCTGAAAGAAGCAGAAACCCCGACATGGACCATCTCTAGATGCTGCCATGCGAGGTGAAGGCTGAAAGCACACTGACGCTACCACCGTGGGCGAAGAGACACGCAGTATCCCCCCAAAAAACTTCTGACCTTTTGTTTGTAGGCTGAGCACTGCCCTGGTTCAGTGACAGAGGCAGCACCATACTGCCAGGACAGAGGAAAGTGGCTGCAAACAAATAACTCCTCCGCGTTCCTTCCCTGTTGCTCAGCCAGGCCTGCCTTCCTCCCTCTTCCAAGTTCCTTTTGCAGTCGCAGCTGGTTTCCATCCCTTCAGGCGATCAGTCTCCAGGAGGTTGATGCGCTCAGCAGCAATATAATTGAACTAGCCGCCTCAGTGCTGGTGGTGGCCTCCGCTCCTCCTGAGCAGCGGCAGCCTGCGCCTTCGCTGTCAAAGCTGGAAGAGGGGATTGTATTTCCTAACTTCCTGCAGAAGGCGAGCCTTGTCCATGTTGGCTTCTGCGAGGGCTATTTTCATGGTCTGAAGCTCCCTTTGCAGCTCTGGCACTTCCTTTAACTGCAAGAAACAAAGAGAAAAACCAAACCAGGAGTTTCCAAAGGTGAGCGGCAGGGCAGACCTGACTACAACGATCTGCTCAAAGAAGAAAACCAAAACAGGAACTTCTGGGATGAGTTACACTATGTGACAAACCGCACAAAGCTTAGTGACAACGTGACCCAGACTGAGCTGCACAAATACTTGCCAACTGCTGACTTCCATACTTGTCATCAGAGTCAGCTCAGGCTGCCAGTGATGGCTGGCTGATGACTATTTTCTCCCAAGGCTTCCCTTCACATTTCTAGGCACAGGAACAAGGGCTTTCCCTGCAGAGCAGCTAGCTGTTGTGGCTGAAGGTAACTATACAAAGAAAGCAGGAAGAAAAAATTGGGCTCTGGATCTGCATTCTTCTTTTACAAGGGGTCCTGATACACCTCTAAAGATGAGTTAGAATTAAGATGATAGCTGGAGCAAGCAGACACCTGGCATTCCCCTGGCTTGTCTCCATGAACAAAATCAACTCTGTCCTCAGGCATTACCAGGGAGATCCCACTACAGCTTCATAGCACAGGGCAGATTTTTCCCTGGGCTCTCAGAAATAGTTTTCCTCAAGAATTTAGCCTTTGCATTTGTTCCTATTATGTTTGGTAATGTCAGAAAATAAACTGATGCTATGCTACTGTGATGCCTACAGGCTCCAGTTCTAATCAGAGTCCTGTTTCACAAGATGCTATAAATGGGAAGAGAAACTCCCTGCGCTAAATGATAAAGATGAGAAATTAAGTGACGTGTCACCACCCAACGACCAGAATCCAAAGTCCCAGTCCAGTCCAGTCAGTCAGCCGCACTGCTCCCTTCACGTCCCTTTTTCCATAACAAGTGATCAATTTACCAAGTAGACCTGGCATCAGACAGGAAGTACAATGACAGAACACTACATATTTAAAAATAACCCAGTCATCTGACTTCCAGATACATGGATCAAAATGGAAAGAAAGTTCAAACTGAACAGCAGAACCTTTAAGCAGCCTGGAACATCCCGGCTGTAAGACTTGCTCTACTCTGGCAAAACATCTCTGTCTTTGTGGGAACGTCCCGATTCCTGTTTTACTAACAAGGAGCTGGACACAGTGGGAACATGGAGACAATCATTAAAAA
This sequence comes from Psophia crepitans, assembly GCA_013399095.1. NCBI lineage: Eukaryota > Metazoa > Chordata > Aves > Gruiformes > Psophiidae > Psophia > Psophia crepitans. Next base: position 35,875 of record VWZZ01003201.1, on the reverse strand, counting down.
ACCCCAAAACCTAACAGATTTCTGAAAGGGAAGAAGAGAGTTTATGCTGGGCAAGGTGTCCTTACTGCTCAGAACGCCTGGAAAAGGAGGCGCAGGCTGCTTTTGTGTGCACTCCCTAGCTGCCACACACCGCACCTACCAGTGACTGCAAGCACAAGACAACGAAAGGTTTAGTTCTCCAGCCCTGCGCCAGCCATCTGGTTGTCCGGACAGCAAGAGGCAGCAGCCACTCACCTGCAGTCCCCGGGTTCCTGCTGCTGGGGCCTTCTGTTCCTGAAGAACTGACACAGGTTTTTCCTGTTTCGGTGAGCCCTCCCCTTGCAGAGCTGGAAAGAAGCAGAGAAAACATTCAGGTGTGGACATCCATCCAATGGGGTTCTCAGGACAAAAAGAACTTCAACTTCTTTTATTTTTCTCTTTTTAAAGAGGGAGGGGGGGGGTGGAATCTCATTCCCATTTTAAAATAGAGAAACTACATCAAGACAAGAAGCAGTAATCTGTCCTGACCATGTGAGCTCAAGGAAACGTCAGGCATGAATCCAGGCTGCCAGTTCATTGTTTGAGGTATTAACCTGTCCTGCCTGAGGTATCAAATTTGCTGTCCAAACAAAACAACAAAAGCAGCGAGAACTAGAGCGGCAGGAATACACGCATCCAGAGATCAACATGGCAGAGAAGCAAAGGATCTGGGTGCTTGCACTGAAGACCGAAGATTGTTGGTCCATTCCAAGTGACTGCAGAGAACAGACACGGGGTCTGCTCGCACTCCAGAGCCCATCCTCCCCAGCAGCAACCATCCCATTTCAGTTCCAGTCTCCAGCACAGCCTGGGGGGGTGCCAGGGGAGAATAAAATAAGTTTCCCGATGTCGCTGACCTGTTATATAGAACACCCCGTCATCTTTGCGCTTCACAACGATGTGATCTACTGCCAAGGTGATGGGAACAGGGCCAGGGGAGGTCGGGTATATCCGAGGGCTGTCATCCTGGAAAAAAACAAAGCAGAGATGAGATTAACTGCTGTGACAGCTCTGGCAACTCCGCAAAGGATTCCCCTTGCCCCCAGCCTGAGCGTTCCCAACTGGCAGCACCACCAGAGCTCACCAAGGTCACCCACCACATGGACAAGCCTGGCTCTGTATACAAGGCTGCACGCGAGTCTTCTGTGCAGAAAGCACACCCACAGATCAGAACAAAGTTCTGTCACGTCCGTAATAAAGGCTGAGGAGAGGCCTACAACCATCTCCCTGAGGGCTGCTCTCACCCTACAAACTCCTGACTCAACCCCCTAACCAATATTCCTTAGCCAGAAAAAGACAGTATCCCTTAGTCTGGAGATTTCCATGCTGCTGTGCAGCAACACAGGTTCCTCTGGTCAGTGGAGCCTAAGCATTGCTTTCCAAAAGGTTTAACCAAGAACTTCCATCAGTGCCCTGCTCCTAAATATCAACCAGCTCTTACGTCACGTTTTCAATCTGTAATTCTCTAAATGCTTACAGAAAAGGCCGAGTATTTCCCATTTCACACAAGCACTTGGAGGAAGAAGTATTTAATTCTCTCCCTCGAGTCTGCAAAACAGGTCAGCAACAAAACTGGGGAGAGAGTCTGACTGTCAGGCTCCCATTTCTCCACAACCCGCTCACTCAACAGTTCCACTGTGTTACTTGTTCATACCTAAGGCAGTTTTTAGAAGCGAAATAAAACAGTACCAGGAAAGCAGGACCTCTACAGAGGCCCATAGCAATCCCACAGCATCCTTTCCCAAGCAGAATCTTGCAAGCCCTGCCCTGGCTACTGTTTCTGGTTCCCCACACACTCACTTTCAACGTGATTTTGGTGTCCACAACTTCTATCTCCATGGGGATCACCTCTGGAATTATTTCATCCTCAAGAAAGGGGCCGAGGTTGGTGAGGAAGGACATGAAGAGCTCTGCTGTGTAACTGTGGACCAGCATATGAAGAAAGCCATTCTGAACAGCCAGTGGGGAATGCACAGCAGCACCAGGTCCTACTTCAAGACGTAAGCACACTTCTGGCTGGCTCTTACTAGCTTCAGGGACTGAAGGCTTCTCTGTGCCGGGATCTCCTAGAGCTGCAGCAGAAAGATCTCATTGCAAATGATCCATAATAAGGTATAAACTCAAAACAGGCATCCTGCAAAGCCCTTTCCTGTCCAGATGCAGAACAGAGTGAAGTTCACAATAATGCCAGTCTGAAATCATCCTTCGCATGAAATGAATCCAACTTTCAAACGACCAAGAGTCCACATCACAGGAGCTACCTCCAGAACTGGACCATTTAAGCCTCCAGGCACATCCCCCTCTCTCACCATCTCAGCACACTCTAAAATTAGCCTTCGTTTTGCACACACAGGAGTTGACCAAACTCACCACTCCATTCTCCAGAGCACATCAGACTTTCCACTCCCCAACGCTACCCAATTCGTATTCCACTTTGCCCCCTTGTGGCCATAGGCACTACTGATAGGGTCCAAGAACTGCTCACTTGAAGTTTTGGGTTGTTGTTGGTTTTGGTTTGGTTTTGTTGGAGGTGGGTTGGTTGGGTGGTTGTTTTGGTGGGGTTTTTTTTGGGGGGGGATGTTTGTTTGTGTTTTGGGGGTTTTTTTGTTTGCTTGTTTTTTAATTCTCATTTAGCCCTGGGGAAGCACCCTGGCCCAGAAGCATTATTCTCAGGGCAGGAATAACTTCAGGGTCTCCCTAGATAGCTTTACTCACTCCGTTAAATAATTTCATGCATCCTAGCAGTAATTAGAAAACCTCAGTCAACGCTCTATGCACAGAGGCTGACTGCAAAGGCATTTTGGAAACATCTCTCAAACACCAGATTTGAAACACTGACAGGAAGATTCTTGGCATTCACATTCCCTCACACACAAGCCATATTCAATGCTAAATACACTGAACGTTAACACTGAAGTACCAGTTAAAACGGAGTATTTCCTGAGGTATAAAAGCCAGTTATAACAGTGCAGCTATAAAAGCAGCAGAGTCCAAGAGCCAGTGCCTTACCCAGATAGCCACGCAGATACTGCCACATTCCAACGTTGTTCAGTTGCTCTGGAACCACGTTCATGACTTGTAAAGCGACAGACAGATCTTCACCTCGTGCCTCTATTCCACAGTTCACCTCGTTCATCTTCAACACGAGGACAGACACCTGTAGCAGCAAGCGACAAGCTCCCTCACTAAAACAAACACCACTGCACGGTTCGCTTCCCGATGCGCTTACAGACAGAATTACAGTGAAAAGGAACGGAACTCTGACCAGCTGAAGGCTGGGGTCTTCGCTCTGTGAAGTGGAGCTGTTGATTTCAGGAGACGCTCCACCTTCGTCCTCTGCCATCAGGCTCGTCCTACTGCCCGTGTTGTTCTGCACCGGAGGAAGATGCCCTGAGGAAAGAGGGTCCAGGCTGGCTTCTGAAATGGAAGTAACAACAACTCCTCAACGATGTTTCTTTTCCTGGCTTTAAGAAGTCCTGATATCAGTATCTGCCTGAATCTCAGGGCCCATCAGCCCATACCATCCCCTAGGGAACTCTCGCTCTCGCGTGGCCAAATGCCTCAGAACACCATCGTTACTCATCCCCACTCGTTTATACGCCTCATCTCAAGAAAAGGCACCCATAAAGCAGAAAGAGCCGCTGTGGGTGAACCACTCATGCCCTTCAAAAAGGAGTGGCACAAGTGAATTCCATACGAACACCGCATGACTCAGTTGCTCACGGCAGAAAACTATTCACCGATGTGAAGAGTGAGAGAGAGGATAAACGCTTGTTACCAGAGTCTGTGAGCATCACAAAGCCGTCACTGCCATCACTGTCCACAGACAGCCCATCCTCGGGGCCGCTCCCATCCACAGATGTGGTGTCGAAGGAATGCTGGGACGCTGTCTTCTTCATGGAGAAGAAACGCATTCGGCTGCTGCCACCCCCGCCTGGAGTCAGTGCTCCCTCTTCTGCTTTGGGCACAGAATCCCTACAAAAAACCCAAAAACAACCAAACCCAAAGCGATAAAGACAAACCGCTTAGCCTCCAGATTGTACAGATATTGGGATGGACTCCAAACACATGCAAGTGAGACTTTAGTGTGCTTAGACCAACCCCAAGAGATGAAGATCCAACCTCTCTCTCACCCAAATGATACAGAAAGGAAAGCAGCGGTCAGCCCCCTTCCCTGCAGCCTGGCTGCTGCTATTGCGAAGCACAGCAGGACGGCCCAACTCACTTGGCTGGGGGGAGAGAGAGCATCTTCTGCATGGTGGAGGTCATCTTCTCCCGGCTCAGGCTCAGAGCATCTTTTGTTATAGACATGGCTTCTTTGGTGAGGTCCATAGTCACGTGCAGGGCTTCCTTTGTGGCATCCTTTGTGATATGCAGTGCACTAGACAACTCCACCTCTATGTTCTTCAAAGGAATGAGTTCTGCCTGGCCGTTGAGAGCGATGTTTCCTCTCTCCAAAGGCTGCGTGTCTGAGGTTGGGCTGGAAGGGAGAGCAGGAGGGCTCTGAGGATGGCTGCTGGTCTCTGCTGGTTTTTCTGCAATCAGGGCTTCCACAGCTTCATGGGCTTCCTCTATCAAACCTTTTTCCTCTATGCTCTTACTACGTGGAGCTGTACTCAGAGCTCCATCACTTGCAGACCTTGGGAGTTTCTCCAGTGGTACACTGGTTACACTGGTACCTGTATTTTCAATCCCACTGTCCTTTGGGACCTCTGAAGTACTGCATGCTCCCTTCTCTGAACTGGTCTCTGATTTCAGCTCCTTCTCTTCAGTCACCAGGCCCTCCTTGCTCTCTGAAGGTGAGAGCTCTGACTCGATCAGGCTTGTTGTGTCTGACTCAAGGGATCTGGGTTCCAAGACGGAGCCTGGTGCAGGGTTCATGAGTAGCGCCACCTCGGCACTATGGAACATAACTCCTACACAAGCAGACACAGGATCTAAAGGAGACCCAGTCATTTCCTGGGTATCTTGGGCCAACTGCTCCTGTAGTGTTTGCAGAACTTCTTTCATCCTGAGTAGCACCAAGTATTGGTAGTGGTTGAGCCGAACTTTGACATGAACAGATGAGGATGCAAGGACATGGATGTCAGCAGAGGCTTCCAGCTCTTTATCATCTACTCCATCATCAACTTCACAGTCAGATTCTCCCAAGACATCCATTGTCTCTGGGACCTCATAGATGTTCTTCAGATCCTGGTCAGTCTTTGATCTTTGACAAACCCCATGTTCTTTGGAAAGGTTCTCATTCTTGGAGTGATTGCTAAAGCTGGCAGAAGGCTTGATTTTCAACTCCGAGGCAGCCAATTCCTGTCGTTTAGATATCTGAGCTTGCCTCCATCTCTTGGGAAGGCAGGCCCAAATAGAAAGGGGGAAAGGGTCAATAAAGCTAAGGGCTCTGCCCTTTGAGCTTTCAGCCCCCTCAAAGTCCAGGAAAAGCTCAGTGAAATTCATAGACCACAGATCTTCAGAGGCAGAGGTTCTGTGTAGCAGCTGGGGAAAGCCTGGATTCTTCTGAGGTCTATCATCCACCTCATACGCATGGCGCAAGAAAAGGGTGTGGAGGAGGCTGAAATTGTCCTGAGACCTTGGGAACTTAGTGTAGCTGGAGTGGAAGAATTCTGAACTGGCAAATTTACGGAAGAGGCTCTGGAGGTCCTGACAGCTGCAGAAGGGAGCGTGGCGGGTGTTGGTGGCAGTCATCTCTGATGTGCAAATGCAGAGTGACTGTGGGCGATCTTGGTGGTCAGTGACCTTCTTCTCCACAGGAATGTTAAGCTACACGGAGGAGAAAGACATTACAAGTGAAGTGGTGAGCAGGGAAATTAACAGAGGCTTATCCTGGCCATTTACACAGAAGGGAAGCTGTGGAACATATAAACAGTTGAGATATCTTGGTCTTCACTAAAATCCCAAGAGCTGGACTAGACTCTCAATCTACCTCTATCTGAAAAATTAAATAAAATCTACAAATCAGGGAAGAAGAATCAGACGCGAGGGAATTTAAACTGTTTTATTTTAGGTACTTTTACCATCCATGGCTTACGTAGCAGCTCAAGATACAACATTCACTTTGATCTTTCTCTGCAAGGACTTACTGTACTTTCAAGCCTTTAAAAGTATCCTCACAGAACTGCCAACAAGGGCAGTCAGTGACAAACACCACAGGACATCAGTGAAGCACATACAGGCCCGCTGGAGACAGTGTGAGACTCAGAGTGCTTTCCAAAGGCCAGAAAACAACTTTTGACTACTTGAACCATCCATTTCTCCTTGAAACCATTTTTGTAAATACTGATTTGCCTGCCTGTTCTGGACTAGAACGCAGGCACCTGTTTTACTGCCCACAGAGCAAAACTAACACAAGCAGTAGACAAAAGAAAGTTAAAGAAAGACAGAAGTTTTATTTTCTCCTTCTGGACTCCAGCTATGTCCTGGTGTCACGTTCCTTCCACAGCAGGGAGGGAAAGAACACTAAAGACTAGGACAGGAAGGAAATTAACGTACCTTCAGCCGGAAGCCATCCAGACGAACATCAACGTGCTCATCATGCTTGCCTGAGTCCTCCAGCTTGTAGATGGCTTTGAACTGCTCCAAGCTGCGATAAAGATCCAGACAGAAGAGGTTTATCCAGAGCACGCTTGGTGTATCCAGGGTAAGCATCAGGCCGTTCAGCTGTACATACAGGTTTGGGCACGGAACTAGAATGAAACAGAATCGGGGACAGATTAATAATGGCAGAAAAGGCCCTTCAGGTGGTCTGCAGCTCAGCGTACAACCTGCACAACACCAACGCAGAGGGCTTCAACACCCACTGGAAGACAGATCTCTTGATGAAAGGGAGAAGCTGTGGTGCACCAGAGAAACAAAGTGTTCCAGGTCTCTCATCAAGCCATCTGCAGAGCACCCAAAGCACCTGCAGTCCTACTCCAGTGCTAACCAGTAAGGCAGAGGCCCAGGAGCTGGGTATACAGCAGCTCCTTCAATACATTCCTGGATACATTATTTTGCAAGCACAACTTTGCCTCCACATTTTGCACCAGGCAAAATCCCACTTTCCCACAGGCAAAAAAATTAAAAAATTAGAAAGGCAGATAACAGAAAACTAAACAAAAACAGACACCCACAGAATAAGTAACAGGGTTAACACACCTAAAAAATTAAGACTTGACTGATTCTTTAAGAAATTTACGAAAGAAGGTGCTAACCTTGGTGTATTACCTGGAAAGTCCTGATTGTCTGGGAAGTAATACTCTGTGAATTCAATATGGATTGCAGAGACCTGATCAGGAAGTTTTAAGAATTTTCTACTACATGAAAGCAAAGTGGAGGGTTTCTTGCTTTGTTGACCAGCTGTAGAAACCTGAAAACACAATGGTATGCAGTTGTGCAGAATTCAGATTTGGCAAAACAAGTGTCCCTGGAACCCTGCAGTCTCCCGTATTCGATCCAGCTCATTTACATGTCAAACATACTCTGCTTTCAAGTAAAAATAAAACTTTATTCTACCTGCTAGTATTGCCAACTCCCCTCCTTTGAGAGAATTTAGCTCTTTACGTCTCCTGTCACTGCTAGGAAGAGCCATGACAGTCAGAGTTAGGGGATGTGAATAAACAGAACTGAAATCTCTTGTAGTTTTTTGCACGATTAACAGCACGCTGGTAAGTCCGTTACAGGATCTTGTACCGACTGTGCTTTTGGTTTTGGCGTACACGGGTGTAGGCCTGGCCCAGCCTAGTGATGCTTTCTGTCCTGGGTCAGGAAGCATGAGGTAAGAGTTATTCCTCCTCTGTCAAAAATCCATATCCTCACTAACTTCTCAAGTGCATGAAATCTTTCACCCTGGGCCTGCCTAATGCAAGTTTAGATGTGAACAGACACAGTGCAGAAACTCCGTGGTTATGCACGCAATTTCCTCTAAACATGAAAATTATCAGCCATTAATACTTGGTTTAGAAGTTTTACATGGAGCATAACAACAGTGTTCTGGTTCTCTGGCAGAGTTTTGATTTCTGGGATGACATAGAATTCGCATGACTTATTTGAATTGTATCAGATTCAATTTCTTTTTAAAAAATGGCACGACCGCCTCCAGACACTGCTCAGATCCTACCTGGTGAACATCCAGGTCATCCACTCGAACCACTACACAGCTGGATCGAAGCCGGTTCCAGGGAGGGTGCCGGAGTCGTGGCAGACTTGTGGGAGGTACACGGCCTTTCTCCAAGGGACTTTTGTGGGGACTCAACGAAGTCTCTGTAGGGATGGCAAAGCAGAACCAGCAGGGCTTTACTCACCTCCTTTGCAGTGAGCTTCAGCATCAACACCAACACATATGTGCTTACAGAGCAGAATTAACAGCCTCAAAATTAGAAACAGATGGGCACGGGTAGGCAGGGAAAGGAAAAAAAAAAACAACCACCCCACCCCGAAAAAACCCTTAGGACTTCTGAAGGAAGAACACAGTGAAAGATGAGCCTGCTATGTAGCAAGAGAACACATTCTTCAGCCAGGATTTAAGTGTTTAATTTACTCCCTGATATACTTACTCATGGAGAAACTCACTAAATAAGCTAGGAAAGTGAGCACTGCAGTCTGTCCATTCTTGCTGCAGTGTTATTCCAGTATGACAGCCAAAACCTTTGCCATTATCTTTATGATTTTTAGTGTGCTATGGATTTCTGTACCAACAAATCAACCTGCTAAACTGGGGAGAGGTAACTAGAGATATTGTTGGATGGAGCAAAATTGTTACTGTCTCCTGCTTTAATAGCAGTTTTATCAAATACCATTACCTGGTTTCCTTTTGAAGGGGGAAAGTGGAGTCCTGGCAAATGCAGGGTCCATTTCTTCATAGAGCTTCTCAATCTTGCTTTGAAATTCACTGACCAGCTTCTTTGCCCACTGTCCCCGTGTTTCCATCGCTTCACTGTACCTCACCCAATGCTTGCAGGCATCTCCTGTGTGACAGCAAACATCCTGGCTTTAAAAATGAGGTTCCTGGATACACGCAACCCTCCCATACCCCTCAAACGTATGTGAAACTGTACAGCATTCCTCTGCATTGCTACCGGATCTGGAATACGCAATAGACAGCATACTAAGCGCTTGTGAAACAAGTGCAGGCTTTGACACAACAGAGCTGGTCCTACCAGCAAGCATTCCAAATTCAGGTGTTGGGAAGAATGCCAAAGTCACTTTTCCTTGATTCCTCAGCTAACCACAAACAGATTTGCTCCTGGGATACATCCTATAAACCCTTCCAAATCGATTAGGCACATGCAAGAACTGCATCGAGAGCTTACGCAACTGAAAAGGAACCTAAAGGTTCAACTTTCTGTCTTTACAACAGACAGCAACTTACTCCTCTTTGTACTCTGCTCTGCCAGCAACTTCTCAGTCATCCACCGACAGGTAAATTACATTAACCCTGCCCGTGAGGATTTAAGTCCCAAGTCCTTTGTGTAGCCTTTCTTCCAGTCCTGCCCGAGGCCATATTGCGTCACTGTTCTTCAAATTCATTTTTTATCCTCCCTTCCCCAAGTTGGGAGGCCACATGCTCTCTCCTACCTGCCCTGTGGAAAGGATAGTAGTCAAAAGCCATCATCCTGAAGGTCAGCTGTATGGCACCTCCCAGCATCCCATGCTTCAAAGCACCTGTGGAAAACAGAACAAAGAAAACCATTATCAGCTCTGCAATCCAAGCCCTGCTCCAGGAGAATTCAGAACAACATTGCTTTGATGGCCACCACTGATTGATTGTCACTGTGGCCAGTGTTAGGGTATCACCTTTTAGAAAACTGCATCAAAGTCTTGTCCTTTTCTTGCCTGGGACAACTGAATGCAGCAGGCCAAGTTCATATCGTAAGAACCAGATCTAGAATCTCAAATACCAAAATCCAAGATCCCGTTTCTTCCAAGGCCCCTATCAGTTACACTTCCCACTACAACAACCAGCACTTGTGTTTCCAACACTTGCTGGTAGGGTCAGTGAAATAGAGACAATAAAACTGAGCTAAGATGTTGATAACAGCAGCTCAGGAGACAGCAATACACAGAGCAATTAAAAAGCATCACGATGACATGGGTAGGAGAAGTATATCTCAGTAGCGGAGAGCCAGGAGTAAACCAGACACTAGTCAGCAAAGCCTTGCTTGGAAAGAACATGGTGAGCAGGGGAATGGTCCGTCAGAGATGGCAAAGAATCCTTGTAGCTACTGTGAACGTCCTGAACGCTGTGAAAACAAACGCTTTCTCACCGAGTGGAACAATCACGCTTTCTCCCTGCTGCTCACTACCAGATTGTTCCTAGAGCATATCCTCTACCACTTCACCTAGGTCACAGGCAACCATGTCCACTGACAGACTTCCCTGTGTTTGTCCCACAGAGCCAAGGAAGATTTTCCAACACCTAGGCCAGACACACAGAAGTTCTCTCTCCAAACTGCCTATTGCCTCATTGGGAAACAGTAACATGAAAGAGGCTTGTTCTCAAGAGGAAAATCCTTCTTCAAGATAGAAAACTGATGACTGGATTCATGTTTCCCTCCTGCAGTGTCCTACTGACGCTGCTCTCAATTACCTGACTCTCGAGTGTGGCTGTCATCGCAGATATGCAGATCCAAGCGTGAGATGAGGAGGTGGTATGACGACTCTTTCATGTCATGTTTATCAAAGTATTGACCAATGCTACTTGCATTCGGGCTGACTCCGAACGGCTGAGACCAGGACTGCTGGGTACTGGGGGCAGGCGGTGTGATCTATTGGAGAGAGACAAGCTCAGTAAGAACTAATAGAAAGGTTAAAAAAAAAAAAAAAACAACCAACAAACCAGACAGACAAAAAAAGAGAGACGTTATAATGCAATTAAAAACAACTCACGCAATCTTCCAGACTGCAAGGCATCAACTTATAGAATTTGAGTTGGGAGTCCAGAAATCTGGATCCTTTCCTATGTTCTCACAAGCAAAACTCTTTGTGGTTCTGTCTCCTCTACATCAAGCTACCATTCACCTGAACATACGCTTTAAGACTCCTGGGCAAAACGGGCTAAGTGTTCCTGCTCTCCCCTTCTATGTAATCTCACTGCACTATGTGCATAGCTCTCCTTCCCTGGCGCTTACACCACCAGCAGCAACATTCCTCCTCCCTCATCCTTGGCTCTGAAAACATCTTTTGCCCTCTGTCCTACATCTTTATCCTGTGACATTCATCAAACAATTACCAGCACAGCATTCATACCACTTCTCCCAGACAGAATCTACCCTGTGACTACACATGAACATTCTCTAGTGCTTATCAGTGATGAATCCAACTCCTTTGGTCCCTTCATTACCCGACAACAGCCCACAATCCACGCGATGCTGACCTGACACCAGGTAAGCCCAACAGTTCCCATCAGGAAGATGCTCTGTGAGCAAGGGCAAGATGCCACACAAACAGGAACCACCTCCTTCACCTTGTCTTTTCCTCTTTTCCTGGCAGACCAACATCCAAACCACAACTCACTCACCTGCACAGACTCTGGTGCCAAGCTTTTCCTCTGCTGTGCAGACTTCTCCATGGCTTCACTGAGAGACTCTGCGTATTTCATCATTGCTTTCAGCTGAGAGTCTGTCAGCACCCAGAGCAGGTCATCAAGGAGAAACATCAGCTTAGATGCCACCACATTGCAATCTTTGGTCTGAAACAGCAAGGAGGAGAAAGAGACTTTAAGAATTGCAACCATATACGTAAATTCTTCATAATATACAGAAGCTGCAGGAGAAACGAGATACTGCTCTGAAACGCATCTGGGAGAGAAGTTGACTCATCTGGTGGATGTCCACAGTACCTCTGCTGAGAAGAAAAGTAGTCAAAGCAACTTCCTCTTTAGGAGACAAATTGCTCACTGTTTAAAAAAAACCACCAACAAAAAAGATGGTTTAAATTTATTTTATCTACTCTTCATCACATTTCCACTGACAGCTGAAAATAAGGCTACCAGGCTCTAATTTCCCAGTAAAGAAATGACAGCTCGCCTTGGGATATTCAAACAGATTTAAAAAAACAAAAAAAAACCAGCAAAACAAACTTACTCCATATATGTTATCCTCCCCTGAGAATTAAACTGCTTGGACATTCGGAAAGAACAGCTGTTTCCAACAGAAAACACAGTGACATGGCAGCTTGGGGTCAACATTTATGAAGGAAAAGAATGGTTGCTAAGGAACAAGGGAGGAGATACGCATCACCACTGCACCAGGCAGTGAGGCTGTACCCTGCAATGGACCGAGGAAACTCTCACCCTTCTCTTGAGGGAGATCTGGATCCTCCCCTGGTTGGTAATGAGTCTCAGAGGAGTAGTAACAGGATCCTGATCGCCATTGTCAGTGGCATCTGCTTCTATCCGAAGTGTCTGCCAGGTGAGCTCTTTGAACGTCAAAACCTACCCAGAAGGTGGGAAAAAAAAACAGGAAAAAGCTAAGATTTTCAACAACTTCAAGGATTAAACTAAACACTTAGAAGATGTGGAATGAAATGAGGCCACAGGAAATCATTCCACATGCTTTTCTTCTGTGATCCCAGTACAAAACCAAAATCACGCCTGTCCTGGTTTCAGCTGAGAGAGAATTGATTTTCTCCATAGTAGCTATTATGGGGCTATGGGCTGGGGTAAAACCACAACAATGCCCCAGGTAACATCTAACCCCTCTCTCACACTGGGTTTAAAACCAGACAAACCACAAGTGCATTCAGAACTTCTCCAGTTTCCTCCTCTCAGACTGGAAGCTGAATACAAGTCAGCTCTCAGCCATTCTGTTCCAGCAAACAGCAGGCAAGCTCAAAGCTCCGTACCGTCACCATGTGACAATTCAGACAACAGCCTGATTACCCCAGAGACCTGGGGTAGCAGAAGTGCCACACTTCTGTGCACGGGATGACAGGCAACATAACACGACTCTTTACCTCTCCTCTCTGTGGGTCAGTAATGCGAGTGAGTCGCAAGTCACTCTGTTGCCAGTTTGGGTTGACGCTGTAGCCTTGGAGCTGCCATAGCTCAAAAGAAGCATGAAAGGCCTTGGAGTGAATCTTGATGGTGATGGAATTGACAACGATAAACATCCCCTCCACAACCTTTTCAGCAAAGCCATATTCACTGCAAAGAGAAGATCCCTCAGAGTCATAACCTGTTACAACAAAAGGCTCAGAAGTGGTTAAGGCTACACACAGAGGTTTATCAGCAGTATGAGAACCACTGAAACCTGAGGTTAACCACCGAGAACAACGGCCACCCATACCCCAGTGACGCGTCAGTAACCACAGGGCTCGGGGTCTGACCTTTGTCCTGCGGCAAGAGCAATGGGAGACTGTCCATTGGGCGGCCGAGGCTCTTCGCATGTTCGCATCTCTACCTCCACTTTATCCAGGTACTGCAAAGACAGAACATGGGAGCAGTAAGTGCAAGACCGAGACTCAAGCTCAGACTACCAGCCTTAGGTCTGAGACTCTGGGACAGGGATAAACAAGCTCTAGAGTCTTGTGGCTCTCCAAGAGCCTCATGTTAAAGGTCTCGCACCACCAATGCCAGGATCGTTGGGTAATCTGCATCCCCAGAAGTGGGGGGGAAAACAAACAACAAAATCCAGGCACAAGGTTGCCCTACACTTCCCTGAGCGCTCAGCCCAGCTCCATTCTGCAGCGAAACACAGGTCTCATGGGAGGTCACTCACCGCCAAACAGGACTATTCTCAGAACTCCCCTTCCCCTACGCACTTGGAGCCTTAGAGGATTTAGGTCAAGTGAAAATTTGAGCAGTCACTTCACAGTTTCCCTCTGGAGATTTTTTTCTCAAGTAGAAGAGATTAAAAAGAATGAGGAAGGAATGAACAAGAGAGGAAACATTACCAGGCAGATTGGGTGTGTTTTCAGTTTTGTCCACTGGATCTGAAATGATAAAGTTGAGGTTACAAGAGTTATCTTTGCATTAGGAAGTTTGAGGAACTGCAGGGAACCACTTGAGCCCAAAGTTGTTCTCTGAGAAATGACCACAGTGACAATCCATCATGTCTCATCGTATCCAGGTCAAACAGGTTCACACAGACAAATGAAAAGACATTCCAGCCGCCAGACCTATGAACCAAGCTTAGCTTTTGGATCTCACGCATCTCCAGTAATAGATATTCTGCAGGTCACATTCTGATTGTTCATACTTCTTTATGGAGAATGTTCTTGTCCTCAAAGAGTTTAGAATTAATTGCTGTTGTTATCGGAAGTCAGGCAACTCTTCTGAAGACTGTGCACAAACCAAAAAGATCCATTTTCTTTTCTTACAGCAACACTTATTCTGCAGTTCTCGTAGGAGGGAAAACAAGTGTTTGTTGCTAAGTTAAGCAGATCTGACTAAAAGTAGAGTGGATCAGATGAGCAAGACAGGCTCATTTTATTGTCCCTTGGCAGAGCGGAACCATATTTCTTTTATAGCAAGTCTCTTCGATAAAAGAAAACTTCTACATTGACGTAATGCAACTATGGTGACTACCAACGAGGTTAAACAATCTGGCATTTTATATCAATTGAAAAAAATAATTTTTTCTCTAAAAAGCATAAAGAGGAAGAATTTGCAAGAGGAGTTCAGTCTGCAAAAGTGCAACTGCATGCACAATTTCAGCAATTATCCATGTAAACGGGTAACTGGGCATAGAGGCTGAGTGCAGCTTTTCACGTGCACTATGGGCATTTCACGCATTTCTTAGGAATTGCATTTTCAACAACCAAGACTTAAGTTCAATTTATTTTTACAATACCTCACAGTCATAATTAGGCTTTCAGAGAACTGCACTCCACTTCTCTCCGCTTCCTATTCCTCCTGCTGGAGATCTGTGTTACTACGTTAGCATTAAAAAGAAAAAATCAGCAGGGATGAGGGAAGACACAGAAAACTCCTCCGCTATCAAAACAGCAGGGAAATGGGAGGGAATGGCCAGAAAGGTCTGTCAAATCCCAAGTGACATGGAGTTGATCAACACAGAACGATTGTTCATTATTTCTTCCAGCAACAGTACCAGGAGGTTATCAACTAAAACTGGTATATGCAGGCTTGATAAAGCAAGAGCAGGTGTAGTTAAGCTGTGAAATTCTTTGCCATAACACACTCTGGATGTTAAATAAGCAGGTCCAGGAAGTATCTGGGCAAATTCCTGGAAATTCATCAGTGGTCATTAAATAAAAAGACCTCACTGCTGGCTTCACAAGTCACCCGAAGGTGAGGAAGGCCCACAGCATACTTTTCCTCCACTTCTCTCAGCATCCTCTACCATCATGGGCAGAGTGCCTGGCAAAGGCGGCCTGGTGAAACCTGCTGCAGTTATCTCGTAGCATTCAATCAGCAAATCTCACACCTCAAGCACAGGGTGTGAGATGTGGGGATTGAATCACATCACGATTCTTCATCGGAAATCCCCAAGCAACAAACAGAAGCTGCCAGTGGAAGGCCTCGACCGCGTATGGGGACACAAGCGCAGTTTCCTCTGCTCACCCTGATAGATGCCTTGTTACAGAAGACCCGAGTGATGGCAAGCCAGGTGGGCAGCTCCAGCACATTCTGCAGCACCTCTTCATCCAGCTCCAGGTTGGTCAGCTGCCCTTGCCCTTTCAGCGTGCTCAGGTTGATTTTGTCTGGAGAGAGATTCTTGGTAAACCTACAAGAGAAGAAAGAGGAGACTTGAAAAAACAACCCCCAGCAAAGCTGCTGAGGCCAGAGGAGCCTTCAAATGAGCTATTTTAAGTATAAGGATCTGCTTGCTGTTTTGTTAAATGCTTTTTGACATTTTTAAACCCAGGGAATGTTGGTTGCTCCAGAAAAAACTGTCTGTACACTTTGACATTTGAAGGACTTGTTGGGTTTTTTTCATTTTAAGTCAAATTTGAGAAGTGTGAGAAACTGAAAATTCCTTTTAAAGCACTGGACAACCTGGAAACCAGCAAAATTGCCCTAGGACAAAACCAAAGAAAGCCAAAGCCAAAATGCGACAGTCTGCAATTTTAACCCCCTCCAGAAGTGTCTTATCAGCCATGGAAAGTTGAATTATTTAGATTCTTTCTGAAGTTTTTGACACGGGAAAGTCAAAGATCATTAAGTAAATTACTTTTATGGCTGTCTCTTTAAACATCAGCCTGGCAATCCAGCCCGCTCTGGTCAGCAGGTCCAAGCATGCAACCTAACTCCCGTGCCTGTGATCGGCCCAAGCTCCATCCTCCCCTCCTTTTGGCAACTGGCAGCTGCTGCTCTCTCTGGTTGCAATTCCTCCTCCCACGGGCTTCTGTTGTTTCCACCTCCCTTGTACGCAGCAGCCTAGTATCTTCAAATCCCTTATGTGCCCAAAGTTTAAATGCAATAGATAAAACAATTTCAGCAGGATGGCTCAAGAGCAGCATATTCTGGTGTAGATCTGAAAAATCTCTGACTTCATTAAAACTGCTGTGGCCCCTAAGGAATCAGAAGAGCCAGGTCAGAGGGCAATAGCTCACAGAGGCCATATGTGGGTCAGCAATATACTCCTCTGGGACGGCTGTCTCCATCAAACAGTCCTCCTGTGCAGGAGGGGCTGCCACCAAGGGAGCAAGGCAGCTTGCACTCACAGTCACAGGATTCAAAGATGAAGACTTCCTGCCAAACAACTCACTCCTGAAGCCACGGCTTATTCCACACATTCCTACACCCTAGTTCTAATTCTGTACAGTGGTCCGGAAAGCAGAAGAGAAAGACCCTATTGTCAGCATAAGCAGGATTAGTCTCGCAGCTAGTCACACGCTGCCATTCTCTCTCCTTTCCCTGCACCAGCAGTGTGGGCTACTTCTCTGTGAAAGGCACAAAGGGCATCTTGAACAAAGTCATTGCTCAAAGAGGGGAGGGGAAGGGAGGAGGAACTGGATCAACACTGCTGGGACAGCAGCTGGTGCGGCCACCGGAGGAGAACGAGGTGCGATGCAAAACTGGCTGAGATGCCAGAGCTGCTGCTGGCCAGTCAACGCAGGCTTCCCGGAGGAAAAGTGCCTTCCCAAAGCAAATGTTTTGTTAGGAGAAAGTCTGACGGATGGCAAAGAGCCGCTGATGTCAACCTTACGCTACTGATGTGGCAACTCTTGGAAGAGGAGGGTGGCACAAACAGCTGAGAGTTTCCCTGCTGTTGTGTTTTACCTTGATCCCTGCCACGGCAGAGTCTTCTGTGGCCACAGAAGCCTGAGTCAGACATTTACCATGTCACGCTGTCACCTCCCTGCCCTGAGCCAAAGGTACACACTGACAGCTGATTAAAGACCAAGTTTATAACACACCTGCCAGCCAGCATCTCAGGCTGGCACGTTCACTTTAAACTTGTTACTCCCTTTAATCGGAGGCCTCTTGTTTAAACACACCCAGGAAGACAGCCAAGTTCAACACTGCTTCTCAGCACCCATACAGAATCTCCCCACTGGAGGGGAGATGCAAGGACAGGCTGAGGTTTGTGCTCAGAACCCTTTTGTGAGCACACACAATCTCAGACACTGCTGAAAATTAAACCAAATACCACATGAGGCAATACGTGAGCATCCTTGTCTTGCGTTAGCGAACCAGCTCTATTGAAAGCTGTTGCAATCACGTCCACTTGGGATTGGATACTAGGAATAAAACAAATACAACCTGGACAGGCAGGTAATGAAAAGCACTTGGCACTGTTAAGCTCCCAGGCTGCTGTGGGTAGTGATCAGCTTACAGGCGGGGAGAGGCTGAGGCGCAGAGCGGCTTTCTCACACTTGTAGAGCAAAGATCAAACCCCTGGTGTCTCAAATCCCCCTCCCAGGCTCAGCGTGCTTAGATGGGGAAGCTGCTTTCAGCTGGTAATGCAGAAGAAAAACGTAAGGACACATCTAAAACAGGGCATTACTTTTATTTAGTGTGTACACGTATCAAAACCAACTCAGGAACACAGTGGAAGGACGCTAAAGCTGTGAAACAGGATGCTGGTGGAGTAAGTGGCATGGAATATGATCTAGCTACAAACAAATAACGATTTGTAATCATCTTCAGGGAAAGGTTGCCAAGATCCTGCTGAACAGGTATGAAAACCACCACGGGTACTACCAGACTCTGCAGGAGAATCCTTTCCATGAGGCATTCTCGATGCACCAAGATGTGCTGTTCCACCCCCAAAAGCAAGGTTACAGACTCCACCGATGATGGGACAACTGGAGCTGCAAGTTTTGTACAAAAATGTCTAAAACTGAAACAAATTCTCTTTTAAACCACACAGTCAAAATTCCTGAAGACAGGCCTATTACCAAGTTCCCCGCTCTCAATTTCTCCCCCTGTAAAGGAATCCGAAATCTTCAAATGGAACAATCTTCACATTTAACACATTTTGATGTTAGATGGTCCAGAGAAGGACAACGAAACTGGTGAGGGGACTGGGAAACAAGTCTTATGAGGAGCAGCTGAGGGAACTGGGGTTGTTTAGTTTGAAGAAGAGGAGGCTGAGGGGAGACCTAATCGCTCTCTGCAACTACCTGAAAGGAGGTTGTAGTGAGGAGGGTGTTGGTCTCTTCTCCCAAGTGACAAGCGACAGGACAAGAGGGAACGGCCTCAAGTTGCGTCAGGGCAGGTTTAGGTTGGGAAAAACTTCTTCAGGGAAAGAGTAGTGAGGCATTGGAATGGACTGCCCAGGGAGGGGGTTGAACCACCGTCCCTGAAGACATTCAAAAAACGTGTAGACGTGGCACTCCAGGACATGGTCTAGTAGGCACGGTGGTGTTAGGCTGACGGTTGGACTTGATGATCTCAGAGGTCCCTTCCAACCTCAGTGATTCTATGATTCTATGGTGCTTACAAGAGGAAAACAGATTGAAGCGTGCTGTGAACTCAGGAGTTCAGATGCCAATCTTCATTAACCTCTTGAAAGGACCTGCTTCGGTCACTGCCAGGGGAAGGGAAAAGCAGCGAGAGCAGACAATTTTAGATACTTGTTGGCAGACTTGCTCCATTCATACTCATGAACAGTACCATTTTTGGCAGCACGGATTGCTGGCTTAGAGAAAAGTGAATGAAGATGGTAGCTATTAGGAAAACTGACAGTGTGGGATATTTGTGTCTGGGTTTGTTGGGGGGTTTTTTTTTGGGTTTGGTTTTTTTTTTTTGCAACTCTAACAGAAGTCACATGGCACTAAGCCACTAAACTCAAAGGACAGCACTCCTTTTGGGCTTGCCAGGATTATCGTCACAAAAGTCAAACCAGAAAACCTTTTTCTATCTTCTATGGAATTGTCACCGCAGAGTCAGAAGGGCATTTTGCATCTCTGCACACTTACATGGGTGCACGTGCATCCACACCAACAATACCGCGAGCAACATTTTGTCTCTGAAAGCGCCTGCCAGCCAGAAGCGGACCTGCTGCACCGTAGCCAAATGGACCATCACAGCCACCAGCATCCACAGAAAACCTTCAAGTGACTAAACAAGTCCTGCTGCCTTCACAACCTAGGCAATGGGAAACTCAAGCTAAAAGCTTGTAACAGCTTGAGCTAGGGAAGTCCTGCCAGGTCAAGCCTCTTTCTTAGCCCAGTGGTTTGCAGAGAAGAGTTTTCTCTACAGTGTTTCCCACTGGTGTTCTCCATTTTAGATGATGTGAGTGTTAGGGCTCTCAATCAATCTTCATAAGAAGCAGACAGATATAGCCGTTAACAGCGCTATCCTGATGTCATAGCAGACTGAAGGTCTCAGCCTAAGATGCTAAAAACACCCAGATGATTTAAACCTCAACGCCTTCCTGGAATTGGCTTTAAAGAATGATGTTCTTTACAGAAACCCTCAGCTTTCTCGGGCAGTTTGAGATAATGATTTGATTTGCTCTGAACCCTCATTTCATGTTTTCAATGGGGAAAGCACAGGAGTGGCAGTCTATTTGCTCAGTCATCAGCTTGAATATACATCAGAAAATGATGTCACTACTAAAAAGAACAACTGCCCGATTCACCAGCTTGCATATCCAGAGGCCACAAACTCAGTGACTGCAAGACAGAGTTTGGGCAAATCTGAGTGTTGGCCATGAAGCCAGTCTACAATCATAAATAATAAATTTATGTTCACATTTGTAGCTGTCTGGCCACCCTGCCTCCAACTGAGCAAATACACAGACAGGTAATGTCAGGAGAAGACGCCTGAAATCATAAAACTTCTTTTCAGATCCATCTGTCTCATTACCTTGCTGCCACGTGGTACAAGAACCGTCTTGTCAGTAGTTTCATATGCTAAAACTAGATTTTCTGCCTCAGCTTCTTCTGCAGTTACTCAGTAATCACTGTCTATTGTTTGTAATCACCACCTACAGCTAAACACATTCATTTCTATTAATATCTTTGTTACTATGGTTATTATACATGAGAACTAATTAGCAGTACACCAGTGACCTTGATTTTACTTAATGACAAGCATCATCTACTGGCACAAGCAACGGCTCGCAATACTAGCCACAGCTGCAGAGATAGCAGATGGAAAAATACTCAAAACAAGTAAGCTGGGAAGCTGCAGCCTGAAAAGCGACCAGTAGTGCTCAGGGCCCGAGGGAACCTGCTGCAGACAAGGTTTTTGCCTTCATAAAAGTAATGGCAAGGGAAAAGACGAAGATTTTCTGCTTTAATTTGGAACACAAAGACATATAATCTAAGCAGCTATGGCAGAAGGACAGAAATTAGGCATGGGAAAAAAACCTCCTAACCTTATGTTCTGGCCAGTGCAAAGTTGCTCCTTACCAAAAATCTTCCCCAGCGCCCTGTCCCGTTTAGGTTTTGGACAGGCTATTTCATGGGATTTCCATCATTTCCCTTGGGAAATGCCTTCTACAATCCAAAAATCTCAGTGATAGGACATTTCCCCTCATATTAAACCTTATCTCAAGAGCCAAAGAGCATGTTTATGTGAAGAAAAAGGGTTCATGACTGGTAAAATAAAATGTTAGTTACTTCCACATACAGGAAAGCTTTCAAGGAAGACAGCAGCAGAAGCTTTAACTGCAAAACACTTGTCAGAGTGAGCTGAAAAATAATCTTGGAGGAAATAAAACTGGGCAAATGATCAAAACTTCTGTAAAAAGGGAAAAATTAGCTGCCTTGAAGCCATAAAGGAAGAAGAAGTAAAAGCCCTTTCAGGAAGAAAAGCCATGCTACTTACTTAAACTTTTGGTGTAACCGTGGAGCAATCTGTCTGGCGAACATGCACAGCACTAGTCAAGATTGAGAGATTCAGACTTGCAGACAAGGAAAAGAAACACACAGGGTTAGCAGAAGACAAGACTAATTTAGGCACAGTATTAGATGGTATCTAGCACTAATCTAGTTGGTATCATACCAACTTAGTATAAAGCCATTTAAAGGCAATCTGATCAATACCAAACTAACGGATTGTTAGAAGATGGAAAGCACCACACCTGATTAATGAAAATCATCTCCCCAACTCCAGTTCTGCACTGGGTACAGTACCGGTATACCCCAGATACTGCTAGGCAATAACATTTTTCTTTGCGAATGAAGAGGTCCCAACGCAATAAGCCTGATGACTTCACCCTGCTTAAGCTACACAACAAACTGTACACGTTCGGGTGTAACCCAGTACCAGCCTTTAGCACGGCGCTGGTGGGCTCCTTGTCAGGGTGGGTTTAAGTGCTTTGATGTGCCCCTGGACACATGCCACTTAGCAGCTTTCTGTTTTTCCAAACCTCATCTACGTCGAATAAAAGGCTCGATCACTCCACCACTCAAAGCCAAATGCAGTTTCATACGTGCCACAAAACATCTTCAGGCCCAAAACAAGCAAGTTATCTACTGCAATACAACATGGCTAAGGTAAAAAGAAATTCAATTCAAAGTTAAAATCACAGAGGGGAAAAAAAAAAAATAATAAAATCAACATTTCCAAACAGATCAGGAACGAGACTGAGCTATTACACAAAGCAGGGCACTCCTCCCTGACCTCCACATCCTCACTCACTTAGACCCTGTCCCTAAGGCCACTGTCTTGCCCCAAACAGACACGACTCTTAAGCACTTGAACACTGGAAAACTGCAAAGGTTCCAGACCAGGTGAGCTTCTTGCACCACACCCCCCCGCCAACCAATTTGGTACTGAGAGACCTGTAAAGCAAACCATGAACTAATCTGAAAGGAAGGAGGTTGGGTTTTGGCAGGGGTTGAACTCCACCTCGCTGAGGAACTGTTTTCTATTTCTAGCTCATCGGCTGGAAGCTCAGTAAAGTTTAAATGCCAGCTGCCCCACGCTCCGAAACCTGGAGCACAAACTCTCGTCAGCTGCCAGGGAATTTCCCAAGACTAAACCCCAAGCAAATAACACATGAAAGAAAGCTACGAAGAAACATATAAATAAAAGCACCAGCCAGAAGCCTCTCTTCTCAGATTTTAAGAAATTATTCACCCTGCAATGCAATCTGCATTGTTTTTCCAACCTGCAGAAAATAACAGCTTAAATTACGTAAGTCAGACTCAAGCGAGCAGCTGCAGAGGAGGTAAGAGCTCAAGGAGCCCAGGAGAAGTAAGACAAGGGGAGAAGAGTCATGTTTAACAGCCCCTTTTCCTGACCCATCACGTATCTGGCAAGCAGCAGCAGCGCGGAGAGGTTCCACGCGGCCAGCACAAGGCTCTGCAAACCCAGCAGCCGACGCGAGGATGTATCCAGCCACGTTTCCCTCCCGAGCTACTGAAGTGCCGTTTATTTTTGCTGCAACCAGACTCTATTTAGCATTCCAGAAACGGCACATGCTTCTCTCTCGAGCCGAGTGGAAGAGATTGGAAACACCTTGCATCCAGCAGCTGACACACGCTTGGTAAAACTGACAGTTTGGTTCTTCTGGTAAACTGCAGCACAGCACCCCTGATTTTAGAGATTAGCCTCCATGAAAGGAAAATGCCACATCCTGTTACATGCACACTCATTTCCCACCCCTGTCTTGAGAAAAAAAAGTGGTAGCTGTTTATTACTTCACTCCATAATAGCCTGGGGTTCCATCTTTCCATCAAGAACTCCTCAATATTCAAAGTTTAAAAAGTAAAAAAGCCATCAAAATGCATTAGGAAAATAAGACATTTCCAAATGACAACATTAAAGGGTTTGCATCCAGACCTAAATGCTTTGCTGGACACAGCATGGACGAACTTAAAAGACAAACTTATTACAGGAGGTTGAGCGCTGGATACCTCAGGGCGCTGCCTGGCAGCCCGCAGAACAGCAGCCGCTGCTGGGACGGAGACTTGACAGAGCTTCTTTCTTACAGATTGGCTCAGAGTTTCATGCTATGGTTTCCACCCCACTCCCAAAAGTGCTTCTATTTGCTAGTGTTCCCAGGGCTATTTTCAGAGCCATGTGCAAACTGGCTCGTTACTATCATCTCCACTTAACCGTTGGGGAAACCATGACACCAAATGATTAAGCGACTTCCCTTTAGCCACGGGAAGCACAGCACTGCCGACTGCCCTCCAGACCCAACCGCACGTCCTACCCAACGCAGCCCTGCAGCGGGCGAGCTGCAGGCATCTCCCATCTGCCCCCAGACCCTCCCACCCTGAGACACATATCCTGCGGCTCTCAGCCAGGATCAAGGTGTAGAACTTAAAAATTCAGGGAGGTTATCCACACCTGGGTTACCCGCTCTCAGTAACGTACTTGTGTTGCTCAAGTCCTCTTCAGCCATGCCAAAACGCGTGCAAGCTCCTCGCAGGTGTGAGAACACAACCACATCCCTCCTCCGCTATTCCCTGCTGCTGTTTGTCCGAGTGCTGGCTGCAGGAGGGGATCACTCTGGGCTTTAGCTACCAGATTTGTTTTTCAAGCCTTCATGCTTTGGATTCCAACTTACGAGCTTCATGGCATTTGGGCACCAAAGAAATTACTACCTGGCCGAACAGAATGCACTGAAAAGCAGGAACAGAATGGTTTGCAGATGGAAACGTAATGGCTTTTTTACCACCAACTTTTAGCAGCTAGCAGCTTTGTGGTTTCATATATTTCCCATAGCTGCAACAGCTATTTTAGGCAAATTATCATCTTCAGCGGTAGAAATTTCCCTGCTTACTGAAGGAGGATATTAAAGCAGCTAAAGCCAAAACTGCAATGATGGAACCCATGCAAAGGTTCTCCAGAGGTCCCTTCTGCCCAAATCACTCCATCATTCTGTAGCTTCATCAGGCCATTCCCAGATGTGATTTCCTTGCCTTCCTCCCTGCCCACCATGCTCTTTAAATTTCTTCCAGTTAATTTAGAACCAAGGTCAGGAAACTGGGAGAAACCTGAAGGCTTAAGTGGTAAGCACACACCTTATACTGATGGTAGGTCTTTCTAGTCAGAGGGTTTCCAACACATTTTACTAACTGAACGTGCCATCACTTTGACTGTCACTGCAAGGGCACAGTGGCATCTCGGTGTTTGAGTACACAGCAATGCTGCAAAACACTTCAGGACAAGCGAGAAGGAAACAGACCAGAGAATTCAGATTGTATTTTCTTATAGTGAGTTCCAGATCACAGCATTTACCCAAGAAATCTAAGTACTGAAGGAGGAACAAAGTGCTCTTCAGACTTAGGGAATTCCCCAACCCTCTGTGTCGGGGACATGATGCACATCTGATAAAGCGACCGGACCTTCTGCCCAGCCCAAGCCACAGAGCCCATGTCAACGATGCCTGAACGGCAGAGAATCAATCCCATTTCTTGGCTGAAGAACATCACTTCTGCCTCTTGTCCCCATCTCTTCTGAGGAGAAGGATGGGTCCCCTTGGGATAACACACCTCAATTCTGCCACCCTGACTTCAGGGAGTCTAGTACCACCAAAGAGCAGGATGACCATCAGCTACAACGGCCTTTCTTTGCCCTGTCTTAGCCTGAGAGCATGTCTTTGGTGGTGGGGGTGGATGGGGAGCAGGCAAGGACGTTACGGACGCCTGAGCACGGAGGCACAGACAGCTCCCAGGCTGACTGAAGAGCTAACCCAGTAACGCTACACAACAGCCAGGGCTCACACAGCAGAGCGCAGGTCTTGGAGCCAGCTCCGAGTTCTTTGCACAGCACAGAAGTGGCACAACTGCCTGGTAGGGGTGACACCAGATGCATTTTTAGGGCCAGGAAGACTGAGATTCTTACATCCAAGTTATGAGAAGAAGTCCATGCGTTCCTAGCTCAGCACTCGCTGCGACACCCACGTGTTCCTAACTGCTAAATTGATCTAGAAGAAACTAAAGATACACTATAGGTTTTTCTGACATTTTCACTCCTCTACTAGCAGTGGGTTTATCTGTGGCAAGGGCGAGGTGCAACGGCAAATGAAAGAGGGAAGGAGTCAAGGCAACCTCATCCGGAAAAAGGAAAATATGGCCTAAACCACTGGGAACTGAGAAAGGCTCTGCTAAGGTGCAGCACCCTTCATGAGGAGTTACACGATGCTGTTGCGTCTGGCTGCGTGTTTGACCTACATCTACAAGCAGAGTATTACATCCTGCACACGCTGCTCAGTTGTTTTGTTTTCTAGGATTTTTTTAAAATTCTGTTTCTAAAGCCTATCTTACTTATCCAAAAGGGCAGCTCCAGCACTGTGCTACGAACGACAGTTCCACCAACTTCTGCCACGCCTCGTGTTCCTCTGTATGACTTCGGGATGGAGACGTGACAATTGACAGCACGATCGATGAACCTGGCTGCACAGCCTTGTGCCTGCTACAGATAATTTGGCTTCAGCCTTCACTGGAAAGGCTGTAGCATCCAAAGTGTTAGCCATCACTCAGCAACGCCCAAAACCTGGGAAAGGGGGAAACAAACCAACCAACAGAAGCGAAGCACAGCATAAGATGACACAGAAAACCTTGCTACAAATGCTGTCTGAATCCCTACCACAGTTCCACAGCAACACAGCGCCTTGCGGATACTGCCCTGACCAACACACGAAACAGCAGCCGAGATGCCACGTGTAATCCGGTGTAACAGACTGGGAATAAACCAGAGCAAAGCCCCGGTGGCCCTCAAGTACTTCACATACTCAGAAAAAGAAGCCCGCGTGTGTCAGGCCCTGTTCGCAAGCACAGCTCCAGCAGGACAAAGCCGCCAGCTCAGCATCCCCCGTATTTCTCTGCACACATCTCTTACCAGCTGGGCCAGCCCCCCGGACCGGTGGCTCAAGCGCCGCACTCTGCCCTCCACAAACTGGTGTTGTTTCCCATGCCTGTTTTCATCTGTTTTCTCAGTGATGGTGCTGGCATTACCTCAGCCAACTTCTCCCTCGCATTTCTCCTCTGCTTCCTCCTCTCTGTACTCTCAGATTCCTGAGGTTCCTCCCACGCTGTAGTTCTCCAGGGCTCCTGTCAAAGCTAGATACGCTCGTGGTCTCCTTCACCTGCATTCAGACCTGCTCCCAAACCCCACCCCAGCTCCTCTGCTGACACTAGCTTTTATTTCTTTCGGAGGCTTCTAACTCAGTGGCTCTTTCACATCAGCCCTTTGAAACTGGCGCAAGCAAGGCTATTATCTGATTATTTCCTCCACCTAACTTCCATTCTTTTCTTCCAAACAGAAGGGTTACACATCGCATTTCCTCTGGAAACCATGTAACATGCGGAATTCAATGGTCTGTTAGGGCCTATACCAAATGGGGATAAACACCACCCTTACAAACTCCGGGATCAAGAATCTGCTACACCTGCACTAAACACTATTTAAAAAAAAAAAACCAACAAAGGCAATAAAAAGACGCTGCTTTCAAACAAAACCAGAAAGAAGTAAAGGTAAATCACCGATTTGATTTTAAGGCAATAGATGTACTTCCATGGATAACTACAGGCTGGTAAACACAACCCAAGCACTGCTCTGGCACAGCCTCAGAGGAGTTCCAACCAGACCCCAGTTCCAACACACACCAAGCAGCCGATGCTTCAGCCAGCTGGTCGGGAGAGCCTGCTGTCCTAGCTGCAAGGGTCTGAGGTTTGGTTACGGACAACCTCCTGCAGAACTGCCATCCCAATACTGCAGCCACGTGCCAGTGAAGAACCACCAAACACCTCATCTGTCTCCTTTCCCAAGCTAAATATAGGACTAAAGGGTGAAAAACACGGATAGCGAAAAGCACAGATGGTGAAAGCACTGCGAGTTTTTAAGGTTGTTCTGCTCTAGGAATTTAAGCTGCCGAGGCATAACAGACGCTAAGCCTCCTAAAATACATCCATAACTCAGCTCCACCACTGACAGCAAAGCCCAGCTTTACAGATCACCGCAAGTGACCACTGTCATCCTATTAGGCATGTGAGTCACTTAATGTGAACAGTTGGTGTGAAACAACTCTTTCATATTTCCCTGATCTCGCTGTCTCTCGTGACCGTTCCTTGCAAATTTCCACATAGAAAAGGAACAAAAAATACAGCCCATGCAGAAACGGTTTCAAATGAAGACGTAACAAGAGGAACAAGGAATTGTTTCATATGCAAATGAAAGGCAGAAAATAAAGGCAGATTCATGATTCAGTAGCAAAATTCTTCTGGGCAAATGAGCACAGCTGAAAGACAGACCCAAAGGGACTGTGAAGCTGAGGTATTAAGAGGAAACAAAACCGGAATGGAGAAATATCACCTTTTTTACACAGCGTTAAACTGTGTTCAAAACGCATTTCTGAAAAACCTTCACCACAGGTAGGCAAGAGAGGGGCAGGATCAGACCAGCCACCTCGAATGACAGAGGCAGACCAGCTAGTAGGAAAACAGGCGAAGCTCCAGGGTTTTTCGTGACTCCCTGCCCTCCCTGGAACTGCGGGGACGGGTGAACACTAACGGCCGGCTGGATCGCAGGGGAACAGGGGCACTCTGAGCAGGAACATGCTGTGACAGTGCAAGATAACGGAGACTGAAGAGCAAAAAATAACAGGACCACCAAGAAAAGTGTATTTATGTAAAAAGGGAGTTGTCCGTCAGGACAACACACGGAGCCTCTCACGCTCGGGGAGCGGTACCCGGCGAGGAAGCCCAGCTCCGCTGCAGCCTCCATTACTATCCGTTCTCACTCGCCCCCCCTCGATACAAACACCCCAGCGCCTCCCGAC